>QEPC01006697.1:983780-1003625 GCA_003113815.1 Sphenodon punctatus | reverse complement strand
CCCCCCCCCCCCCCCCAGCCTGGGCTCCATGTGTGCGTGGGTGGGAGAAGGAATCCCAGGCTGCGGGTGTGTCATCGCCCCAGGCTGCTGCCCTGTGTTTGACCCCTGGCTTTCTCTCCCCAGCCCCTGCTCTGGTCCTGGGGGGGGCTCACCCCCCACCCACCCCCGGCGCCAAACCAAGATCTATGATCCTGGGGACGATCCTGACCCGCCGTGAAGAGATTTGCCCTTCCCCCTCCTCCCAGTGCTTCCTGCGTGGCCAGAGCACATGATCCTCTGCCATCCTCCGCTTTGTCCCCAGTTTGACATGCCCAGCGACCCCTTAATACCCTTCGTGTGGGCTGCAACGGGGCCAGCAAGCTGCAGCAGACAGAATGAAGTTTAAAATTTTGGTCCCTTTTTAAAAACAAGAACGACAGTATCTCCTTGTAACACTGGCTTCATGGGTATAGAAACCCCAAGGAGGTTCCCTCCGAAGGGGCCGGACTATAGGGAGCGCTGGCAGGGAAGGCACCTGCCACGTTTTTGTGTGCGGTCCACACCTTGCCTACTTTACGGCACTGCCTTCCTCCTTGTGACCCGGCTGCTTTGCAGAGACACGTGTATTTATTTTGGTTCCCTGGAAAATGTGTAGCAGTGACTTCCCCGAAGGAGTGTTGTTTTGGCTGCATAGGGTACCGCTGCCAATATAAATGTGTGTGTTCTGTGGAGCCCCTGGCTTCCTAACCCTTTCGTGAACCTGCTCCATCGTTTCAAGCTCTCCGCTGGGCTGCGGAATGCATTTAGTACGAGCGCAGTTCGCTTCTCTTCTTTTCCTGCATGCCTGGTGTGCGTGGAGTGAGGAAGTGTCTGTTACTATGGAGCGAGAAGGAAAGGCTGCGGCACGCCGGCATTTATCTGGTCACCACGGAGTCGTGAGTCGTGTTGCTACTTGGTATCCTGTTCTTGGCCTATAAATAAGGAAGTTACTAGGAGAAGTGTAGGAAGAGAACGGCTTTCATTCAGAAAATGGAGCCGATGATAATGCTGCACTCCAAGTACGTGGCACTCTGAATTTTTCTGGATCTGGGAGTGAGTGACACTGAAATCCTCAGCCCCGTGCGCAGCAGCAGTCAAAAAAGCAAACCGAATGTGAGGAGTTATTCACAAAGGGATAGAGAATAAAACTGAGGATGTCATAATGCCTCTATACAAATTCCAGGTGCGATCGCACCATTGATAATGTGTGCAGTTCTGGTCACCCCATCTCAAAAAAGACCTAGCTGAACTAGAAAAGGTGCAGAGAAGGGCAACGAGAATGATAAAGGATGTGGAACGACTTCCGTACAAGAGAGGCTTGACAGGCTGGGTCTCTTCAGCTTAGAGAAGAGAAGACTGAGAGGGACATGATAGAGATTTATAAAATCTCGAGTGGTGTGGAACGAGTAGATCGGGAACAGTTATTTACCTTCTCAGATAGCACTAGAACTAGGGGACACTCCATGAAACTAACTGCCGGCAGATTTAAAACAAATAAAAGAAAGTACTTTTCACTCAACGCATAATTAACGTATGGAATTTGTTGCCAGAGGACATTGTCAAGGCCAGTAGTAGAGCTGGGTTTTAAAAAGGACTGGATAAGTTCTTGGCGAATAGGTCCATCAATGGCTATTAACCAAGTAGCTTATGGGATGAACTTCTTACTGTCAGGAGCTGGGAGTGAACAACGGGGAATGGATCCCCCATTGGGACTGTTGGTTCTTCTCCCATGCGACTGAGATTGGCCACTGTTGGATACAGGATGCTGGGCTTGATGGACCATTGGTCTGACTCAGTCTGACACTTCTTATGTTCTTATTTCTGGATTCAATGTACTTCTTACCATATGACTACCTTTGCTAATAGGCCTAGTCCTGGTAAAACATTTTACCATTTTGTTAGAACACAGAAATCCATCATCGTATTGCTTTGTTCTAACTTGGAGATGGGCAGATTTATGATGACTGTGATCCACTTGATCCAGGCAGGTGTTGCCTTACAGCTGGGAACTGGGGTGTGTGTGTCCTGGTAGATCACCTGAGGCCATCTTGGCAGCTGACCTCCGGAATGGAGAGGATCACTTCCCTAGAGCATGTTCTGCTGTACTGGTGGTCTTCTCCTTCCAGGCATTGCCTGGAGTGACCTCCTATTTATTTATGTATTTATTTATTCAATTTTTATCCTGCCCCGCTTGCTCACAGGCGACTAACATATAGATAATAAAAAGAATACAATATATACAAATAAATATGAAAATCTATTGCAACAATAAAAATAACCTCTGATCTATGTAAAAACCCGCCCTTTACCCACTAACCTGTCTTACTCACTCCCCCCAAATGCCTGATGGAAGAGCCAGGTCTTACAACTTTGTCGGAAAGCCAGGCGATATGGGCTGAGGCAAATCTCTGCCGGGAGGGCATTCTACAGCGATGGAGTGGCCGCTGAGAATGCCCACCTGTCAGTCCGAACCAGCTGATATTGTGGCACCTCCAGGAGGGTGCTCGCAAGGGACGGCAGGGGCTGCCCGGGGTCCCAGGATGTGAGATGATCTCTCGGGTAAGGAGGGCCCATGCCGTGTAGGGCTTTAAAGGTCAAACCCAGCCCCTCGCATTGGGCCCAGTGGACACTAGGTAGCCAGTGCAACGCTTGGAGCGCTGGTGGGATGTGTTCCCAGTAAGCAGATGGGCCGCTGCATTCTGCACCAGCTGCAGCTTCCGAACCGTCCCCGGGGCAGCCCCACATAGAGCGCGTTGCAATAGTCCAGTCTCAAGGTGATGCAACGCAGGGTTGACTGGCAAGGTCGGAGTCCGAGAGCACTTTCAGACACTCCCCGCATATTTTGGCTGCAGGGGGGAATGCGCAGTCAGGATATGCATGGGGATCGGATGGCCTGAATGCCCCGCCCCCCTTGCAGGAAATCGAGCTGTGCATCCCTGCGTGTGTCTGCCGGGGCTTGCACCAAATCGGCTAAATCAGTGGGGGGCTTGCTGCCTGCAAATGCGTTTAGGATCTCAGACTAGCTCAGTAAATCGTACAACTATTGGCCCTGAACTCTGTGCTCGTTTACACCAGCGAGTGGCTCCCTTGAAATCCATTGGATGTTCTAGGTGTGTAAAGATAAGGACATCCTTTCGATTAGTGTGAGAATCTCTTCTTCTTCTTCTTCTTCTTGTAGGGGGTGCAGCTGCTGGATGCTTGGGGACGAGTCGACACGCTGAATTTCCAGAGAGGTTATCTATCCTTTTTTTGTCTGTTTGTTGAAACCCTGAGCTGATTTTCCCCTGGAATTTCTTCTCTAGGGGAGTAGGTTTACTCTTCAGCTGGTGAATGTTTCTTGTCTCATGTAAGCAGGAAATGCTACCTATTTTCATTGTGAGCTTCAATCTTCAGAATATCTTTTTCATGCTTAAAATGAAGGGAAAAATGCCACTTTGTGTGAATTGAACTTCTCCCTCTCTTCGTTCAGCTAGCAGTATTCTCTCTTCCCCCACCTGTTCCTTTTGACTCTCTTGTTGCAAATGTTGGAAGTTGTTAAGTGTAAGAGAGGTCTTGTGTCCCACCATTTATCTCGGTGTTTTATGCAGTGTTGGTGCAGTTGCTTATCGGTTTAACAGCACACCCTGCTGTGAACGACAGCATGGGAAGGGGATTGTGCTAATGACAGTCCTTGGCGTTAAGTTGTGGCAAGGGAAGTGACAGTAAACCGCACGATCGATCGTTAGTCATCCCTGGGTGGGTGGAGACCTGGCCATTTATTAAGTCACCCCAGACTGGTAACGTGTTCTTGGTCCGGTGCTCTCACACGGCCTCCTGCCATGGCGGGTGGGGAACACGTGGGTGTGCTGTCTGTTGGGGAAGCGCTCACAGCAAGCCCCGCCCCAGAAGGAGTGGAGTGTCACTCAGAGCTGGTGCGCGGAGCCTCCTTCCCGGCCTGCTGCTCCGGGAAGGAGCTGAGTGGGGCTTGCAGCCAGTGTGCGAAGCAGTCAGCGGGAAGGAATTGGAAGCTGACGTGAATGCTAGCTGGCAGCAGCTTCCTGGCCAGCACTCCTGGCATGGCCGACAGCTGCTCCTGTCCCCTTCTCTGCCAGCTGAGCAGGAGATGGGCGTATGCGTGCTGCACTCACCTACAAGCTGCTTGCTAAGTGCTGACACCTATGATTATTATTTATAGAGTGACAGCAATGTACCTGGTACTGTTCCATCAATAGTTAGAGACAGGTCCCTACCCCCAAGGGGCTTACAATCTAGGAGACCAGGGAAAGGGGAACATCGGGAGAGACAAGGAGACATTCATGAGGCTGAGAACTTGCAGGGGCACGTGCTTCACTTAGTTACAGGGAACTAGATTCTGAGTGAGGGGGAAAGGATGCAGTTTCACTCATGACAAGCTAGGCAAGACCTGACGGAAGAGGTAGGTTTTCAGGAGGGATTTGAAAGCTGGGAGGGAGGAGCAGAACAAATGTATTCAGGGTGGGAGTTCCAGGCATGAGGGGCAGCAAAAGAGAAGGGGCAAACACGTTTAGAGGAGCAGGGGAGTCATGAGCAGGCGACGGTGGGGGCAGAGGAGGAGGAGCGAAGCTCCCAGGCAGGAGCGTGGTGGGATACAAGAGCAGAGAGAGATGGGGGAACAAGGCCATGAAGAGCCTTGAAGGTGAAGCCCAGGAGCTTGTGCTGAATGCGTTCCTGTAGAGGGAGGCAGTGCAGGGCGGAGAGGAGGGGCTGAGCGTGGTCAAAGTGATGGGCGAGGTGGAGGGGTTGGGGGCAGATCAGAGCAAGGGAGGCCAGTAAGGAGGAAGTTACAGTAGTTAAGGCAAGAGCTGACTATACAATGGGTTTCTGCAGTGGCAACAGTCAGGCAGGGCCGGATTTTAGCAAAATTCTACAGAGCGAAGTGACAGGATTTGGCAATGGCTTAGATCGGAGGGAGGAGTCAAAAATGAATCTCCGGTTACGGGCTGGATGGTGACTCCTTCAATGCGGTCGGCCGGGGGCGCCTTCTTGGAGGTTCCCCCATAAAGCGGGGTCCGCAATGGAGAGAGCATTCTTGGTGGCCGCGCCGCGCCTTTGGAACTCCCTTCTGGACGAAGCCCGCCTGGCCCCGAGCCTATTGTCATTCCGGCGGTGTTGCAAAACCTGGCTGTTCGCCCAGGCCTTGTGGGAGGGGGGGTTAGGGTTAGGGTGGTTTTCACCCCTATCCTGTTTTATTGTTTTTACTTCCGGGGCCCTGGTTTAAATATCTTTATTCTTGATTGTTTAAATTTTTTTATTTTATACTGTTTTTATGTATTTATATTGCTGGAAGCCGCCCCGAGCTGTTTACAGGAGGGGCGGGGTATAAATTATAGAAATAAATAAATAATAAAAATAAAAAATAAAATTGAGAGGGAAGTAGGAGTTTAAAGACTAGGTCACAGGATGCTGCAGGCCTAATGAGCATTGAAATAAAAAAAAATTAACTTGGAAACCAAGGTTTAATAATTGTGCTTATTCCGTAATGGCCACTGTTGGGGCAGGAGCAGCATTACAGGATTGCTTGCTGCGATAATACATGGACAGTGGAGGAGTAACGGGTGAAGAGGGATAAGACCTGGTAGCTATCTCCTGACACGGGTGGATGCAGCATACCTGACTTGTCCAAGGTCTCGCAGTAAGTGAACAGTGATTAGACGAAGACACTGGTTTGTGGACCCTGAGCCGCTTCCCATTAATTTATATAGCGCCAGCGACACACCTGTTGCTGTACAACTCTAATTAGAGACCGGTCCGTACCGTCTGGGGGGAGCTAGGGAAGCCGCAGGGGCAGGTGGTGAGCCTAGTGACGGGAGAGGGGGATGCTGAATGACAGGACAGTATCAGCAAGCTGTCTCAGAGGGGAGCAGAAGGGGTAGCTTTTTAGAAGGGATGGGAAGGAGGGAACTGATCAAGTGCGTTCAGGAAGAGAGTTCCAGGCAGGCGGGTGGGGGGCAGCAGGAGAGAAGGGGCAAAGATATTTCTGTCATGCCTGTAATGTTGCTAAAATCAGCCTTAATACCAGAAAACTTGAAGGTTCTTCTGGATGTGCCCCTGGAAACGAGACCAGCGGCCTAACTTTAATGCCAGGCCTAAAGAATCCAGTGCTAGAGAGACCAATAAAGGCAGCAATATGTTGGGGGAGCCAGCCTGGGCCGAGAGAGGCACGGTGATTTCCCTTTACAGATTTATCAGAACTCATGGAGGGTGCCAGCGAGCGGACAGGAAAGGGTGATCCTGTCAATACAACATCACTGGATTTTCAGCCTTTTACAGAGTTCCTCGTTGGGGGCTCTTAAGAGTTAAGTAGCCATGGGGCTAGTTAGAGGGTCGTTCCTTGCATCCGCAATGGTTAAAAGAAAGCCAAGACAAGGAATAAATGGCCAGTTTTACAGTGGAGAGAGAGAGAGAGAGAAACAGTGGGGTGCTCTGGGGATCTGCACTGGGGCCAGTGCTCTTTGGCACATTCATTAATGATCTGGAAAAAGGGATGAATAGTGGGTTGGCTGAATTTTCAGACGGTACATGCTGCTGTTCAAGATTGGTGCATCCAGAGCAGACTGTGAAGAGTTACTTACAGGACGACGTCACAAAACTGACTTGCTGGATAATAAATTGGAAGATGAATTTCAGCGCTGCAATTCGCCAAAGTACTGCACATTGGGAAGTGTAAGCCTTACTTTGTCTACACAATGCTGAGTTTTAAAATAGCTGTTACCCCTTTGGGCAAAGCGATCCTGGTGCCAGAGTGGATAGCTCACTGAAAGCGTCTGTACGGTACATGGAAATGGACTAACAGCAAACAGCAGGTTAGGAATTAAGAAAGCAATAGAAACTAGAACACCACGCTATTAAATCACAGTGCATCCACACTTGGGATGCTTCCTAAAGCAGGGGAAGATGTGGAGAAGTTGGCAGTAGCTTCCGTACGAGGAGAAACTGGATGATCAGGTGTCTCTAGCGGAGAAATGAGATGGCTGAAGGGTAGAAGATCCTGGATGGTACATGGGGAAGGTGAGGAGGGAACTGCTGTTTGCTCTCTTTCCTAACACAAGAACTAGCCGGCTCCGACTGGAGTTAAAAGGCAGCAGGAAGCACTCCTCCACACAGCTTTCAATGAATACAGGGAAGTCGCTGCCAGGGGTGGTTGCGAAGGCCAATCATAATAGAACTGCATTAGACAAGTTTGTGGAGGATGGTTTCACCAGCAGCTGCTAGCCAAGCTGGTCAGGGATGTGACCTCCGGCCCGGGCTGTCCTTAAGCCTCCAAGTGTTAGAAGCTTACAGAACTGGGGGCTAGATCGCTCCTGAAGTGTCCGCTTTCCTCCAAAGCATCTGCAGCCAGCTCCTGTGGGAGACCAGGATGGCAGGTCTCCTCTCCCTTTGTCTAATGTCGCTATTACTGTAAAGGGGGAGCTTTGCGTGACGCTGTCGGTGTGCTGGTGTCTTGAAAAAGAAGCCAGGCAGTACAGTCCATCGTCCACTTGCAGCCACACCAGGTGCCGCATAAAGAGAGAGAAGTGATGGGAGCACGGTGATTTACTAGCTTAGTACGTACGGCTTTGGGATTTTAAAAAAATCCATTAGCAGTAGACATTTTAGGAAGGCGTGATAATGTCATCCTCCAAACAGAGACTTCTGGCTGGTTCTCCAGAATTAAAATTCCATTTTTTGTGCAAAGTTCTTCCCAGACGTGGTTCTGTTCAGGGACGGGTGTGATTTCAGTAAACCAAAATATCTTTACTGAAAAGTTCTCATTAAAATAATGAAGTGAGCAAAAGTGAACTGTGCTTTTAGTCAGTCAGCAGAGTCCCGTGCAGGAGAGGAGGAAGCTGCTGTTGACTCTTGAACTCTCTTCGCTGATCAGCTTCCAGGCGCAGAATGTTTCTGGGGCTTGACTGGCAGGTGGTTCTCCTGCAGGATGTTGCTAATGCTGTGGATTGATCCGTGCTTTCAGCGAAGAGATGTTTGGGAAAACACGGCCCGTGTGGATGGCTACCTACACTTGAGCAGGGCGTTACGTTTTTAAGCCTAGATGGGATTTCTGGGGATGCTCTATAGTTGCCATGGAGCCGTGCAGGACCCAGAGTGGCGTGGCAATGTCACCTCACACAAAAAAAGGTCATTCTGGTCCCTGGCATAACCACCCCACCCTAGTTCCAGTCCGTGGACATCTAGCCACAACAGTGGCTATGTATTCACGAGAAATGCTTGTTAATGGCATCAAAGATCAGCATGGAGCAAATGTGTTTAAAGTGTAGCCAGATGCATGGTTTCACAATACAGACATTGCAGGGGAATGTGTGTTGAATGTTGGAACTGCATAGCTAGCATGATGTCTGGTTATATCCAATGTTTCCAGAAAAAAGCACTTCTAGGAGGACAGAACCTGTCAATACGATCATGTTTGCGCACTAGTTCAACTCATCTGTAGAGTTGTCGCTTCCATTTCCTGTAGGTTTCCTTTCCCAATTCTGACCTTTGTTGACACTGGTCAGTTGATAAAATCTGATGAGACCATGGCCTAATTTTATATTATTTGATTACGTACCTTGCGTATCAGCCTAATTTCGCAGATATCTAATTCACGTTGGCATTAGAAATAATGAACTGTTTGATTTTCTGTCTGGTGGCAAGTTTCTTGGTTACTGCTGTTCTGGAAACTGCTTATTTATGGGAATTGTCCTTTTCCAGTTAATACCCTTTACTGTGCACGATTTCCAATCTCCGACTTCTCTCTCCTGTCTCTCTCTCTCTCCTTGTCCTTGGGTTTGGGAATAAGGAGTAGGTTAATAATATTTTTGGCTCAGATGCTTTCTGCCCCCTCTGTCGTAGCACATGATTCAGCAGTTCTCTTGTTAGGGGACAGCTGCAAACTTGTCCCGGAAATAAAGATGAAAGTTCTGAATCCCTCCTGCCCAGCTGTGAAGCAGGAGAGGATTATGCACACCTGCCTGCATGACTTGTGGCTCTTGGGATTGGGAATTTTGGCCAGCCCTGGGCTAGATCCATGATCTGGACTTTCCCCTCCCTTCCCTTGCTCCCCCCACCTTGAGCACCCTTCAGCAGTCCTCCGCCCTGACTTCTCTCCAGCTGGTGGGTCTTGGGAGGAAAAAGGACCCCACCCTGATGTAGAGAACCTTGGTTTTTCTCCAAGAAATTAAACTTCAGGATGAATGAACTTGTAGCAGCTATTAGTTCAGATGACGACTTGGTACAGGGGCTTCAAGTGGAGAATTATTTCTTCATGCTTCTCTTTGGTAATCTTAACACTACTAGGTACATGGATTTCAGACTCTCCTATGAGATCACGGCTGCCATTTCTCTCTGTCCAAAACACCAAAGAGGATTTATTTTAAATCTTTCTGGTGGCAGTGTGCCCCCACCTTCAACAACTGCTTTCACAGAATGAAAAAAACAGCCCTCAGAAGAAAACAGTTCTGATTCAAAGACTTGTTTTTCTGAACTTCAGCCTGTGTTGAGAGTCTCTGCTGGACTGCGCAGAAAAGCTTAGCTGGTTTCGCAGGGCACATGCCTTTACAATGGGTACTAATGCGAATGGCATGTTCTTGCAGCTTCTAAAAAACTGCCTGCCCTGAATTCTATCGGAATAGTTTCGAGAGGGTTATCAGATTATGTTAATTTGCTGGACGCACTGACTCCTGTTTTCCATGTTCTCGGTTTATTTCATCTGCTCTGGACAAAATTAGATTCATTTCCACACTAGAAGTAGCTGCCATCGTCGTGGAGGAAGCCTTGAGGCAGGTGTGGACATGGAGGAGATGGGTCCAACTCTACACTGGCGATACAAAAGGCAACAGGATCTAAAGGATTTTAGGGGGATCAGACTGCTCTGAGTACAGAGTTCAAATGTGAGACGGAAACATAAGGAACAAAAAAGCAGTTTCCTTCCTTGGTGAATAATCAAGGTCCTCTACGCTCTGCTAGATGTGGACTTTGAACCCAAACTTTGTATTCGAAAAGAAAAAAGTGGGTGAGGGCATTTAGCGCTTCAAGTGCCTTTTGATCTTTGCTTCCAAGCTGTGTGTGTAACTCTCCCCTGGTGGGAGAGCTGCTGGGGCCGGATGTGTGTGCTCCCCCCGCCCCCCCCTGCCCCCAAGGCTGGAGGTGAGTTTGAGCTGACAGCCCAGCTGTTCTGGGGTTGTGAACGGAATACACAATCCAACATTTCCAGAGGTTATTTAACAACAAAAGGAGGGTTTTACTGGACGATAGTGTGAAACAGGTTTTGTTGTTCAAACGAACAACCTCAAGGAATAATCGTGAAGAAACTAGCTACCAAGTCTATCCCGATTGATGTTCTTGAATGGTGTGTTGTAAATGAAAATGCCCTTCTGCTGTGTCGTGGTGGGGTGTCTTAAACCGGATCAGGACTCTGTTGTAAAGGCAGTGCCTGCTCCAGGCTGCTGGTGGGGTAGAGGGTGGGGAAGGAGTAATATATTATAGCTCTATGGTTTTATCATTGTTTTATGTTCTCTTCTTTTTCTTCTTTTAAAATTTGTATCCTGCCCGCAGGGCAGCCCAGGGCAGTGAACAACACCTATAAGAACAATAAAACATTTAAAACAATTAAATTGTTGTAAGCTGCCTGTGGCAGGAGGGACGGGATATTAAGTCTTTTAATAAATAAATATAAATAAAAAGCCCTCTAACTGGGAGTCCTGGTGGTAAGTTTTGAGAAGCCTCCTCCCTGGCAGAATTTCCAGCTTCCCAGTCCCACGTGGATCAGAACTAGTGTACAAATAAGAACTTGTTTTTACATCCCCGCTCCAGTGCGCCGTGCCAGAATGACTGAGGCCGTGGTGGGTGGGGTAGATGAAGGGTTTTCTTACTGGAATCTTCTTCTGGATAAGAATTCTACCTCCTTCTCTCTTGGTTCATTCTCCTCTGGGTTTTGTGTCCCCCGTTTCCCCCACCCCCCTGTGTGAAATGAGCAGAACAAAGTGCTGGGTGGGTGAAGGGAGAAGCCTCTCTGGTTGGGAAGGAGAGGATTGCAGGTTTCACTCTGTTTTAAGTCGAGGGTGGGTGGCATCTTTTGCCTCCCTTTCCCCCTTCCCTGGGTAGAAGATGGTTGCAGGGAGTGGACTTAAAAATTAAACTCCGCGTTACCTTCCTAATGTAGGGTTTTTAGCACCGAGTATCCGTCAGGAGCGGCTGTGTGGAAATTTCCATGAACATTTACTCTTAAAAATGTGATTCAAACTGTTCCCAGGGTCCTTCTCTCTCCTTTTGATCCTTCCTTCTCCAAACGTCATCAAAAAACAGGGGGGAAAGCCCCCAACCCTCACATTATTGAAAATGTCATTTTCTTGACTGTGCTGGTAGGAAATGGGTGATTCGGTTCCACAGTAACCTTTATAGAAGAACCTGGCTTACTGGACCAAAAATAACGCAGGGATGAGTTCTTAACATTGACTTCTCTCCGATGTTCTATAACCCAGATCACGTCCTGTAATGCACGCGACTGCCATGGGGAAATGGCAGTGTCCTGTCTGTCTGTATCCCTCGTCCGTACTAGTCCATAAGCACAGAAGGCTTAAAGGGCATCCACAGATAAGTGATAAGTTGCTGATCCCATGCCTTGTGCATGTGCAACCGTGTGGCTTTTGTGCCCGCTGTGGGCCCCGTGCCAGGGGGGCGCGAGCGCTGCATGTGCTGCCCGTGGGGCATGGGGTCGGCCCCCTTATCTTACCCTCTTGTTTTGTTTAAATAAAAGAAGAAAGAAAAATTGGGGTTAAAATGAAATAAGTATTACATTGATTAGTTTTTCCAATTTACTATTTCAGTAAAATACTAGAAAGAATGAAATCATGGAGTGATTTCCTAAAAATATCCAAGCAAGCCAGTAGCTTTATTTCTTCTCCTTGGTCGAGAAGGATTGTATGTGCTTAATTTAAACAGTGCTTGTTTTGTGATGTATTTCTGAATGGAATCTTGATACTGTAATTGGAAATTTATTGCATGTTTTTGCTTAATGACAAAAATGAAATTTGCAAGTAGTTACACAATTTTACAGTCGGCAATGAAGGCATTCTGGCAGAAATTAGATCCAGCTGTTGTAATTTCTAATTCTTCTTGAGGTGATGGATAAGTTATTTAATAACTTTGGAAGTAGATCCAGTGTTCTGGGCTGCTCTGACTAATGCAAAACCAATTGAACTGTAGGTTGACCGTTGTTTGAACCTGGTATGAATGATATTGGGGGGTAAAGTACAGGATTGAGTAGAGGGACCTGGGTTCTCTTCCTGTCTGTTACACTTGTAATGGGAACTTGGGCAGACCCGTTGTACTTCTTGTTTCCTCACTTAGCTTCACGAGACTACTGCAAGGCAAGGGAATGGCCTCTAAGCTGCTATGATTCTAAAGTAACGAACTGGACAAATGCTTTTATAGTAACTGCCTTCAGCAATTTCTCAGCTGAGGCAGGGATTAGTGTCTTACAAGCTCCTTACTGGGCTTGGGTACTCTGTCTCGGTGCCACAGCGGTCATGCCCTGGGGAAATACACAACACAAATGGGGCAGCCCCAGCTCACAAACCTGCACGCACCGCGTACAAAGCTTGCTCTAGATCCTCCATCGTTCTGGTCTTGGATTATTCAGAATTGCATGCAGCAAGGTGACTTTAGAGATTAAAAGCAAGAAGTCTTTCAATGATTGCCTTTCAGCCCATTGCGGGGAGAGAGAACAACATGAAGCCGGTGCCAAGGCAGGCAGTGCACCTGGGCTGGGTGCCCTGGCGCGTCCCTGGGACCCGCTCCCGGAAGCTGCCCGGGGGGGCATAAAAAGGAGCTGCTTGCGGCTTTGCCGCAGGCTGCAAGCTGAAGGCCCGCGGCCAAAGGGTGCGGCCCTTTGGGGCCCTTTAGGGGCCTGGTATTTCTGTAAGTTGTGTTGTGTTGGGTTTGGGGTTGCGTTGGGGGAGGGTATATTGAGTTGGGGGAGGGAGGTTTAGCACTAACCCCTGGCGGCAGCAGGGGAAGGTGTGGGAGGCAGGGTTGGGATGGGGGGGGTTGATGTTTAGGAATTAGGTTAAGAGCTGGAGGGGTTTGGTTTTGTTGAGTTAGAAATGCTTAATTGATACTAAGATTGTTATTGTATTAGTGTATTGCTGTGGATGATAGGTCCCCCCTCCTGGTGAGAGCAGGAGGGTAGAGGGGGGGATTTGATGGGCTCCTTCCCTGGTGGCAGCAGAGATGGAGTATATGGAAGCACTGAGATGGATATGATATGTTGTAAGATTATTGATTTGTTGTATTATATTGGATTTTGTGAGAGGGTTTGACAAAAAAATGAGATATAATGTTGTTATGATATATGAGGGGTTGTGTGCTTTGTGTTGAATTTATAATTGTTGTTGTTCTTTGGCTGTTTTCTACTTTCGCTGTTAGCCGCCTCGAGTCACCGTAGGCAAGAGAGAGCGGGGTACAAATAAAATTTGAGATGAAGTGAAAAAATTGCTTTTTATTGTTTGAATTGCGGTGATACGTAGAGGGCTAATTGTGGATCTGGTTCCAGTGTGCTTGGTGCTCTACACAAGTGTTATGAAAATATGGTCCTTTTCTCTAAGAACTTGCACTGTAAGAACTTGTCTGCATCAAGGGGGGAAAGTGCGCTTCTTACCTCTAGGTAAAAATGAAAGCAAGTTCTGGTTCTGAGCGACACCTCCCAACTGCAGTTAGAGCTGCCACCAGGAAGAGTGCAGGGAACTGTCCTTCACTGGTACTGGCTCAAGAAACCATTGCTTGACGCTGGCCAATTATCACCCTGTCTCTCCTCTTCTCTTTTGGGGGGAGGTTATTGAACGGGTAGTTGCTCAGCAGCTATTGAATGCCTGGACCCTTGTCAGTCTGACCGTCTGCCTGAGTCTGGGACTGAAACTGTACTTGTGGCCCTGGCAACGGTCTTCGCCTGGAGATTGACAGGGGAAATCGTACCCTGTTAGAACTTCCGGCAGCATTTGGACACCGTGAATCATGAGGTTTTGTTGAAGTGACTGCGGGACTCCGGGATTTCACCGGATGGGGGTAGGGTTTGGAAGGTGGTTGTGAGAATGGTTTTAATGGGATTTTATTTGTGTTCACTGGATTTTATCTTTTTTTATTATAAACTGCTCTGAGCCTATGGGAAGGGGCAAGATATGCATCAAAATAAATAATTTTAATACAGTAAATAGAGGTCGGGATAGAAACAATGGGCTAAAATTATTTGAAGGAAGATTTCGGCTAGATATCAGGAAATCTTTCCCAACAGTAAGAGCTGTTTGTCAATGGAACAAACTGCCTAGGGAGGTTGTAGACTCTGTCGTTGGAGGGTTTTTAAAAAAGAGGCCAGTCAGCGCATCTGTCAGGGATGTAGCTGTTGTCATGCTGCATCCAAGCTTGGGGTCAGACTAGATGACCCTGGAGATCCCCTTGAACTAGCTGTACTGCCGCTGCTCTTGTGACAGCCTTACAAACGGCTGTATAGTTTGTTGGACGCTCTACAAAGTCCTTCTCCTTCTGGGTGACTTAAAGACTACAGCCAGCCCTTCCTTCCTCTAGCTCTGGTGGTAGAACAGGGCACAGGTGAATGCTCGGTCAAGGGCTCAAATCTGGACCATGTAGTAAGCTTTGGGTGCCCATGCTTGCCCGCCGAGAGATCTTCCAAAGTACTGGTGGCACATGGGTGTGGCCTGCCCCTCATTTGCATGGCCACACTCCCAGATGGACAGAGACCCTTTCTCCCCCCCCCTCCCCCCCCCGGGGTATACAACAAGCTTCAGTAGCAAACACAGAGGTGCAAATAAGTACGCTGGAAATAAGTCTTACAGTAGATATTAGGAAAGAGTTTTTGTATCTTGTCTAGTCTCGACAAGATGGCTTGTCTTGTCGTCCTATGATCATGGTTTTGAATCTAAAGTAGGACATAAAATGATATTTCCTGAATGTAGCCTGTATTTTACTATAAACATCAGTCTGTTGCAGCCTACCAATAAGTGTAATTATACCAATAATACCCTTTTTAGAAATGTAAATATAATTTTGGTTTGGAGTATGTTGGCTACAATGGTTTCCCTTAATCCTAAACACAGAAACAAAAGCCTGTATTCTAACAGAAAGTCCAAGATGGGAAGTGATAAGATAGGCATTCAGTGGAGAGCTTTGTTAAACTTGTGCTGTTAGGCTTGTCAAATTTCCATGTATTCATGAAGCCATTATGTCATACTCATTGTTAGGCGTTGGTTAGTGGAGTGCAACAGTTTGAAAACTTATACTTTGCATCTGAAAGGTTGTCTCCTGCTGCAGGACCAAGACCCAGCAGATTTGAGTTTTAAACAGGCTGCAGGCTTTATTTTAATCTGGGGTTTAGGTCTGTATCCAACTCAAAATCTGTGAAATGGGGCTCCATCTCTTTCCCTCATATCTTTATGGGGGTGGGGGAGCTGCAGCCAGCTTGGCCCCAGTGCTGTTACCATGACCTCTGTGTCCCCATTGATGTTTATGCTTTTACATCTTGTGAACTGCCCTGAGCCTCTGGCCAAGAGCAGCATATAAACTGAAATAGATAAATAACCAGTGGCGAGCAAAAGCTCGCAGTGGCGGCCACGAGTGCCCCAGGGGGCAAGCAAACCACTCCAGCAAAACCCCACAGAGCAGCTAAGCTAAAGCAAGTGAGAGGGAGGGAAGGTGAAATGGTGCCCCATTTTGGGGGGTGGGGATTTAGTTTGGCTAGCGGGTGGGCTGTGGGCTTCTCACGCTACTGCAATGTTCCCCGAAGAAGCCTTTACTGCTGCCGGGCTCCATGTCGTAGGGTAAACCAGGATGGCTGTGAGCTTGTGCCCTTCCCTTCCGCTGCAGTCTTCCCTGTCCCCTAGTTTATGGCAGTGAATTGTGCACTCCTACATTCATGCTGTTGTGCAGCTCTTACTAAAAGCCCAGCAAGACCTGGGCTGGCCTAGCTAGGCAGCAGCAGCTCAGTCTCCGTTAGCGTTTCATGCGGGCGTGAGGCGCTTCAGTGCCAAGAAGTGAAGCTAGAAATCTATCTCCTTGTTCTCCCATTTCACCCAGGGGTATTTGGCTGCTCCTCACCTAAACTCCTCAGCTTGCAACTTCCATGTCCTCCACCCACCGGTGGTGTAAGCCCTTCTGGCTATCTCTAGATACTTAACCAAGGCTGCCTTCTTTTAGGGTATTTGTTGAACACTGCATTCATGTAGACAGCGAGCAGTGCTGAGGAGACATGAAAGGCACGGGACAGTTAGTGAACAGAGCAGGGGTGGCACAGTCCAATTTGGCAAAGATGTTGGCGCCAAGGATGTTGGCGTTGAGGAGTCCTGATGTACTAAGACATAATGTTAGAGAGTGCCATAGTGGGGAGTACTTTCTGCGTCAGTTGAAGCCCCACCCCGCCGGTTCATGCGGAGACAATCGGATTAGCGCCGGACTTGGGGCCTGTTCAGCCAGAATGGTAGATGGGTATTTAGCACAATCCTTACGAACATAAGAAGTGCCAAACCGGTCAGACCAGTGGTCCGTTGAGAGCAGCGTCCTGTCTGACAGTGACCAGCTCTGTTAGCTCAAGAGAATGGAGGTCTGACCCATCATCTGCTATCTGCTCCCAGCTACCAGTAGCTGGGGGTTTAAGCCCCAACTAGTTGGCTTTTATGGCTCTGTCCTCTAAGGATTTATCCAATTTCTGTTTGAAGCTAGTTCTGCTGCTCGCTTTCACTGCCTCCTCTGGCAGCGAGTTTCACAATTGTATTGTTCGCTGCGTGAAAAAGGCACTTTTGTTCGTTTTTAAATTGCTGACATTTAACTTCAGAGAGTGTCCCCTTGTTCTCTTTTTGTGAGAAAGGGCAAACAGTTCCCTGTTTACTTTCTCTACGCCACTCATGATTTTATAAACGTCTACCCCTCCTTAATCTCCCCTTCTCCAAGCTAAACAGCCCCATCCTGTTCAGCCTCTCCACATATAGAAGTTGGTCCATCCCTTCTAGCCTTGTTGCCCTTCTCTGAACCTTTCCAGTTCTCTTATATCTTGCTTGAGACGGGGCGACCAGAACCGCACACACTATTCAAGGTGGAGTCATACCAAATGTTTTATACAGCGGCATTATGATATTCCCTTTTAAAAAAAATCCCTTTCTCAATAATGCCTAGCATTTGATTTGCCTCTTTGACGGCTGCTGCACACTGAGCTGATGTCTTCAAGGAACTGTCCACAGTGACTGCAGGATCCTTCTCCTGAGTGGCTACACCCAGATTTGAACCTAGCATCGTGTATGCATTGTGAGGATTATTTTTCCCTACGTGCGCCACCTTGTAATTATCAACATTGAATTTCATTTGCCATTTTATTGCCTATTCACCTAGTCATGCAAGATCCCTCTATGGTTCCTCACGGTCTGCCTGGGTCTTAACTATCTCGAATAATTTGGTGTCATCTGCAAATGTAGCCACCTCAGTCTTAACCCCTTTTCCCAGATCATTACTGGGAGCAGTACTGTTTAATATATTCATTACTGACCCCTGAGGCATTCCACTACCTACCTCTCTCCAACTTGAAAAATGATCATTTATTCCTACACTTAGATTCCTATCTTGTAACCAGCCACCAGTCCATAACAGCAGTCTTTCCTCTTATCCCATGGCTACTTAATTTACTCAAGAGTTTTGAGGGACCTTCTCAAATATTTTTTGAAAATCTGAATATACTAGAACTGGATCACCCCTATCTGCATGCCAGCTGACATTCTCATAAAATTCTTGTAGCTTAGTGAGACATGACTTTCCATTGATAAAGCCATACTGGTTTTTACCCATCAAATCCGGGCTGCGTTGCAGGAGGGGCGGGATATAAATTTGTATAAATAAATAAATAAATCAAGCTTGTCAGTATGCCTAGTAATTCTGTTTTTAATCATGGTTTCTACCGCTTTGACCAGTAATGATGTCTGTAGTTTCCAGGGCCACCTCGGGAACCCTTCTTAAAAATTGGGGGTTACATTTGCTAACCTCCAATCTTCTGGCACAGGATATTTAGTGATAAGCTACATATTACTGATAGTTTCATAAGCTACATATTACAGCCATTTCAGATTTGAGTTCTTTCAGTTCCCTTGGATAAATACCATCAGGCTCGGATGACTAGCTAATGTTTAAATTGTTGATATGCGATAAGACCTCTTCTGGTGTGACGCTAATTTCAGATAGTTCATCGGATTCATCACCAACAAAAAATAGTTCTGGTGTCGGTATCTCCCCAGCATTCTCCGCAGTAAAAACTGGTGCAAAGAACTGATTTAGTTTCTCAGCAATGGCCATGTTATCTCTCTCGCAGGTTTCCTACCTCTCATGTGCTAGGGAAAAAAATTGTGCTATTGGATTTTGTATCCGTAGAAAGTTAAACATAAGAAGTGCCCTACTGGGTCAGACCAATGGTCCATCTAGCCCAGCATCCTGTCTCCCAACAGTGGTAGATCATGGTGGCTTGGGAGAAGCACCCAACAGATCACAATGGGGGATCCTTTTCTTGTTGGTTTTCTCCCAGCTCCCGTCATGTTCCCTGATCCTGTCTGGCTAATAGCTGCTAATGGACCGATTGTCCAGAAACTTGTTCAAACCTCTTTTAAACTCAGCTCTAGTACTGGCCCTTACCACAGCCTCTGGCAGTAGATTCCACAACCCAATTATACGCTGAGTGAAAAAATATTTTCTTTGTTTTAAACTTGTCACCCAAGAATTTCATGGAGTGTCCCCTAGTTCTAGTACTAGCTGGCAGGGTAAATAGCTGCTTCTTTGTTTGTTTGTTCCATCCCACTCATGATTTTATAGACCTCTATCCTGTCTCCTCTCAGTCGTCTCTTCTCCAAGCTGAAGAGCCCCAACCTACCCAGCCTCTCCGGGAGCCCTTCCATGCCCTTGATCATTCTTGTTGCCCTTCTCTGCACCTTTTCTAGTTCAGCTGTGTCTTTCTTGAGATGGGGCGACCGGACCTGCACACAATATTCAAGGTGCGGTTGCACCATTGATTTGTGTAGAGGCATTATGACATCCTCAGTTTTATTCTCTAGCCCCTTCCGAATAATTCGTAACATGGTTTGCTTTTTTGACTGCTGCTGCGCACTGCGCTGTGGATTTCATTGTATTGTCCACAAACACCCCCAGATCCTTTTCCTGAGTGGTAACTCCTAGTTTAGTACCCAGCATTGTGTATGCAGAGTTTGGATTATTTTTCCCTACGTGCATCACTTTGCACTTGTTCACATTAAATCTCGTTTGCCATTTAGATGCCCAGGCATCCAGTGTCGTAAGATCCTGTTGCAGTTCCTCACAGTCTGCTCGTGTTTTAACTACCTTGAATAACTTGGTGTCGTCTGCAGATTTGATCACCTCACTCTTAACACCCTTTCCCAAATCATTAATGAATACATTCAACAGCACCGCTCCCAATACAGATCCCTGAGGCACACCACTTTTTACATCTCTCCATTGTGAAAATTGACCATTTAGTCCTACCCTTTGCTTTCTAATTTTTAACCAGTTTCTGCTCCATAGTAAGACACTACCTCCTATCCCATGACTTTTTAATTTTCTCAAGTGTCTCTCATGAGGGACGTTATCAAATGCTTTCTGGAAATCCTTGTCCACATGCTTATTTACACCCTCAAAGAATTCCAACAGATTAGTGAGACATGGCTTACCTTTACTAAATCCATGTTGACTCTTCCCCATTAAGCCATGTTTGTCAACATGCCCTGTAATTCTGTCCTTAATGATGGTTTCCACCATTTTGCCCGGCACAGACGTCAAGGTTAC
>QEPC01006697.1:960255-983329 GCA_003113815.1 Sphenodon punctatus | reverse complement strand
CTTGTTTTTGCCTCTTTAGCCTCCCTTCAAAATCTCTCTTGGCCTGCCTTATTAACACTTTACATTTACGTTGCCAGTGTTTATGCTCTTTCATATTATTTTCATTGGGACTAGCCTTCCATTTCTTAAAGGATGCCTTCACTTCCCCATTTAGCCATAGTGGAAGACGTTTGGTCTTCCTGCTTCCTTTTTTAATTTGCGGGATGCGTTTAATCTGGGCTTCCAGAAGGGTGCTTTTAAACAGTCTCTACGCCTCTTGCAAAGTTGTAGCCCTTGCAACTGGGCTTTTTGGTTTCTTTTTAACTAGTTTCCTCATTTTGTCACAGTCTCCCTCTTTAAAGTTAAATGCTACTGCTGTACTTTTTTTTCGTCTTTCTCCCTGTCGATGCATGGATGAGACGATCGTGGTGGATGGAAGGAGGGATTTAGATTTGTTAGGAACTGGGGAACCTTTGGAGGAAGAGGGAGCCTATATCGGAAGGATGGGCTCCACCTTAATCAAAATGGAACCCGATTGCTGACACTAAAAATCAAAAAGTTGGAAGAGGAGTTTTTAAACTAAGATCTGGGGGAAAGGAGACAGCTGCTTAGTACATGAAGGCAACCCAGAGGGATGCCATCATTAGTAGCGATAAGGAATACTCCAGTAAAGAGGTTAGGGAAGAATCGGAGAGAGATCAGGCAGGCGTTAGTGTTGCAGAAATCATGTTCCTAGACACCTTAAATGACCGCTTCCTGGAGCAGCTGGTCTTAGAAGCTGCAAGAGGAGAAGCTATTTTAGATCTTTTCTTAACTGGAGCAGAGGGCCTAGTGGAAGGGGTAACGGTGGCAGAGCCACTTGCTAATAGTGATCATAATATATTTAGGTTGAACATGCTATTAGGCGAGAGACAGATTTCCTAATCTGCCACAAGTGTGTTTAGCTTCAAGACGGGGAACTATGCAAAGATGAGGAAGTTAGTTAGGGGAAACTAAAAGGGGAAGTCATGAAGATCAAAGGCCTGCAAGAGACGTGGACACGATTGAAAACTATTATCTTAGATGTCCAGATTAAATGTATACCACAAATCAAAAAAGGCATGAAGAGAACTAAACAAATACTTGTATGACTGAATGGTAAAATTAAGGAGGCTATCCGAGCCAAAAAAATTGTCTTTACAAAAAATAATAATAATGGGAAAGCATTCCAAATGAGGTAAATAGGAATGAGCACAGACATTGGTGTAGAAAGTGTAAAACCATTATAAGGCAGGCCAAGAAGAAATTTGAGGAACAACTTTGACCAGGACAGAGAGACTGATAAAGCAATGCTAAAAGAGATTAGACGGGCTACTAAAGTCGGCAACGTAATAATAATGGGTGACTTCAGTTACCCTAATATTGATTGGGGGAATGGTTCCTCATTTTAAAATAAATAAATGATTTGGGGTTCTCAGTGAGCAGAAGCTCAGGAGTTTGTAGAGTAGCAGTAATGGGTCTCATTAAACCAGCCAAATTTTATTCCAACGGCATGTGTTGCTTTTAAGTAGGCAAGTTGGAACAAAGACATACTTTTGAATTTCCTCATTCTTTGGCATTTAGGGTAAAATGGGTGGGAAGCTGCAGGCCAAATCTGGCTCATAGTGGGTTTTTATTTGGCTTCTTTCCAGCTCCTGTGTCTGGCTTGTGGATCCGGTCTCTACCCTTGAGCGGTGAAAGAGCGACCCCGGAGGAAGGGAATGGAGATGAGGGCATGCCTTCATCACCAAGTAGAAACCTTGCCATGGGTGCATAGGAGGCCCCAGACGGTGAAAGAGAGAACCTGGCTTCTGCGCTTAGCAAATTTGATTCTGGTTCTTTTTATTTCATTTGTGGTGGCTAGCTTCCTCCCCTTGTGTCGCTAGTACCCATCTTGCTGTCGCCCCAGACACACCGCGTCTTGGTGGTGAGCAGGTCTCTCCTGAATAGCAGATAGGTTACATTGGTAGGGTGCAATCCTGCTGCTGGTTTATGCTGGCGGCAGGCGCACACTACAACTGGGCGGTGCTCGATCAGCCGCGCATGCGCCCGCGCATGCAGCAAGCCGCATGGGGCAATGGCGTGACCCCCCCCCCGAGCCCCCCACCACCACAGCCCGGGGGATGGCGCCGGAACCGTGTCTGGTCCATCCCCCAAGCGTGTTCGCTACTGGTGGCGCCAGTACGGGCCGGTGTAAGTGGCCCATAGGATTGTACCCTTAGTCTTATTCTCAAGCCATCTGAGAATACCACTCAAACTCGTTCAAGAGGAACAAGAAGATCCATTCTACCCAGACTACTTAAGTTTTTCTTTAAAACAACCCAGGGGATCTGCAGTGCGTTTGACTCCTTACCGTGCAGATTAGATGCAGCCAGTCCGTATATGTGCCACCAAAGGTTCCAGCGTAACATTTTATTAATTTGGAAATCTAATCTCCTTTAAGAATGTTGTTGGGACAGACCACGTCTATCAACAGAGAAAAGAGGATGTATTTAGTTGTAGTCAGGGCTGTAAAAATCCTCTTTTCTGCTTGCTTCTGGCAAGCCTACGTTTTCAACGTGTGGATTTTCACTGCTTTCCCCCCATTGCAAATCCTAGTCTGGCAAGTGGTTTTTTTATGTCTGGCTGGTGGATAATATTATCTGTTGTATAGTCCTGAAGAGCCTCTTTATTATAAACCCTCCCCAGGATGGAAAAGGAGAAGGTGGTAGGTCTGATCAGTAATTCCTGCAAGCTGCTGCACAGGCCAAATTCCAATGGGCATTCTGTGGGCACAGTGAATGTAGAATTTGGGACACTGAAACTTTATGTATTGGAAACATAGACGTCATTAAAACAGTTACACAACTGCTCTTGGAAAAGAGGGTTGCCGGGGAAAATAAGTCAAAAGATGCAAAACTCTGGCAAGTATTTTATAAACATGCACACTTATGAAACTTGATTATGTAAGAACTATTCAGAATCTTTTCCAAAGAGTTTCAAGCCACACAAAGTCTGAAAAGAATGTCTGCTGAATTCCAACCACACAGCTTCAACAGCAGTAAGTTATTGACTTCTTAAATCTATTTTCTGGTACAGTGAAAACTTTTCTGCTAGCTAACTTGGTAAATACTGGCAGGCCTGCCGTTACTAACATGGAAAAGAAAGTGATTTTAAACTGAGGTTTGATAACATTGGAGTCGGGTTGAATTGAAACAGCCCTACTTTCTTCCTGCATTTTTGGAACACGGATCGGAGTTCTGGCATGGATTTGAGCCGCAATGGCATTCCGATTGAAATTCGGCAGCAGCCGTCTCGCACCTGTGTGGTATGATTGCTGCCATTCTGTGAGTGCACAGAAGGGGGTGGAATCATTCTGATCGTTGCGCTGAAACATGGATTGTGTTGTATTCCAGTCCTCACTTCACCCAATCGATCGAAATGAATACAGAAGCTGGGCCGAAATTTAGACTTTGCCCTACTTTGGAGTCCTATTCCAAAACGTGTTTAATAAGATCTAGCACTGAAAGATGTCAAAGACTGTAAGGTCCAAAGAATGCTAGGAATGCCAGAGGGGTTGGATGGTCTCTTGTATCACTTTCCCAGTGGAGCATTTCTTGGTGCATCTCTAAGAGTCCCAAGCTAGGTCGCTGCCAGTGCTTCTCTTAATAAATATTCCATAGCCTGCTGTGCTTGACTGCCAAGAATTTCCCCTGATACTCAGTATATCTTTCTCTTATTCTATTCAATGGCTTGTCATCCCTTCTTAGTGTTCAGAACAACACAAAATACATGATGCAATTGGCATAAATTAACACGTACGTTTGTCGACAAGTACGTTTTAAAAAATTCTTCCTTGAGTTGGTCCCTTTTCTCTCTCTCTCTCTGTTACGATCTCACTCCGCCACGTCTCTGTTCCAGGTAATGTAGTCCCTCGAATGGAATGTTTTTACCGTTGTCGCTTCCCTGCTACGTAGCATTGTGTCCGTCTATGAAGTCTGGAAAGAGGGGTGAAAAGCAGAGCTGTACGACACTGCGAACCACTGCCCGCTATCTCTGTAAGAACTGTCCCGGCAGTGCCACAACCTCCCCAGTTTCTCTTGAATAAGTGTGATCTGGATTATTTCCCCCTTGATATGTTAGCTTGCCCTTGTTAAGGCTGAAATCCTAAAGCACTGCCAGTCGGAATACTCGGCGAGCACCAGTCATTTTAGAATTTTGTCCTGCACTTACTGCTGGTGGATAGAATTTGTGAACTAGTTTGGCAAGCCTCTTCCTTTTCAGATCCATGCAGCCTGTTGCTTAGAGTTCTAGACCCCTCCGCGGTTCAGCCGTTTCCTCCTTTGTTCCGTAATTGTAAATAGGATAGAAGCGTGGGATGCTAACTGCTAAGATCACTCGCTCTTTCTTCTCGAAAATCCATACTTCCGGGACTCTCTAGCCACCCTGTACTTCCCTAAGTTTCAGAAAAGCAAAACGCATTGTGAAGACAAAATCTACATCTGAATCGATAGGCTGTGTACTGGATTATTATTAATAATCTGTCCAGCACCAAGCAATGTATCTGGCACTTGAACAATCAGGGATTAGAAACTGGCTGCTGCCCCTAGGAGTTTACAATCTAGGATGCTTGCTGCATGGGGAGCATCTTAAAAAAATAAAGCCATGGATAGTGTCTGCCAATAAAGCATTGAGTCATAGAAACTAGACAGATAACAAAACCCCAGAGGTACAATAGGGGGCTAGCTTTTCAGCAGGATGCTGTCCTGGGTTTGAATATGCTGTGTGGGAACTTATAGCAAGCAGTTGGTTAGGAAGCCGACAAATCTTTTGGGGGACTTTCAGAATCTCGTCAGTGGTAAAAATATGGCAAATCAGCATATCCCTTGAAGGGCTTTTACACGCACTCACACACATGCCTGATCTGGAGTAGAGCTATCTATTTTATGGGGAATGCATGGTTGAGTTCTCCTGGCTATCAGGAATTAATCAAGTGGTAACCATGTGGGGAAAGAGTTCACACAACCAAGCAAATTCCTAACGAAGATGGGGTAATGGGCTGTTACCTCTTGAAAACGTGGGGTCTGGAAGTATCCTGGGAGTAAAAGGTTGCCTTACACTGACAGCTCCTGCACGTTTTTAGCAGAGAGAGGTATTGCAAGGGAAGGCGAGGCATAGTAGTGGGAGCGAATTCTGTTCCACGGAGCCTGGCTACTGCCAGCGTTCGATTGCAAGCTGTCCTTCTCCCTAGTGGGACACAACGCTTTTGCTAGCTGAGGAAGGACTAGATTTGACAAAGCGTGTTAGGATGAGAAGCTAGATGCTTATCTTCTTGTGCTGGCTGTGATGTTGCTTTCACAGTTTATTTCTTTAACCGCTTGCTTGGCTGCAAGCCTTCTATCCACCCATCGAGCATGCCTGGACATTTCCTTCCGACAACACTCCTCACGCTCTCCCTTTCTTACCTTGGCTCAACTAATCCTGTGCCCGGTCCTCATCCCATCCATGCCTTCCTGATCCCCTCAGTCTGCTCCGGTCTAACACTGACCTTCCTGCTGTTTTCACCACTTCCATCCTTGCCCACTTCTCCACAACAAGCCTCTCCCGGTTTCCTGTGAAGCACGCGCTTCGTCTCGGAGGAGACCGCTGCCGCTGCTGCTGCTGTCAGCCCCTTTCTATTGCTCCCGTTTCCTTGCACGCGTGGAAACCTGGAGGCCGCTTCGGAGCCACCTCTTGCTATTGCAGCCTTTGCCTGACATGTCCCCTTAGGAATATAATAGCATTTTACTTATCCAGTGTCCCTTCTTCCCCCCACCGAGGAGGAGCTTAGATTAAAAGAACAGATCTTTTAAAAACAACTTTAAAGGGGCAGTAATGGATCCAGCAGTGGAGATGGAACCAAAGCCTTCAGGTGCTGTTTCCATAGCGAGAGGGTTTGGGATTTACTTCAGTGCCTGAAGTTTCCAGTCTCTTGTTTCTCTACTTTCTTGCTCACCCTTCCTGCCCAGAGCAACACTCTTTACAGTCTACATCTGGACTTGAGTTTTTGTTCCTGGCTTAACTTTTACAACTACTGGGGCTGTAAAAGCAGTGCATATTTGTAGGATCGCAGGACACCTCAAATCTAAAATTAATTTAGGGAGTATTTTCTCTGCCTCCAAATCTCACAAGAGACTAAGGCTGTCACGGTCCACAAACGGCCCCCTCATCTGCTATAGCCCTATTGAAATACATAGGGAATGCCATTGAAGCCCTTTGGAGGAGTTGTGGATAGATCATGGATGGCATTGGCTCAGTGTACAGCAGTGGTCAAACAGGTTAACCCCATGCTAGGGATAATTATGTCTTGGACTCTGACCTGGCCACTGTCATCCACGCCTTCATCACCTCCAGGTTTGACTACTGTAACGTGCTCTACGTGGGACTACCTTCGGTGATGGTACGGAAACTGCAGCTGGTGCAGAACGCGGCCGCCCGTCTTCTGGTGGGACTGGGCCGCCGGGAACATATTACACCGGTTCTTCGGTCTCTGCACTGGCTGCCTGTAGTCTACCAGGCCCGATTTAAGGTGTTGGTGCTCACCTATAAAGCCCTAAACGGCCTCGGCCCAACCTATTTGTGGGACCACCTCACCCTCCAGGTTCTGGATCGGCCCCTGCGGTCATTTGGGTGTGTGTGTGTGTGGGTGTGTGCTCTCCTGGAGGTCCCCCGAGTCTGCTGGGGGCCCACGATGGAGAGGGCCTTCTCGGTGGCCACCCCACGGCTGGAACTCCCTGCCAATGGAGACCCATTTGGCCCTGGATCTCCCCTCGTTTCGATGCTGTTGTAAGACGTGGCTAGTTCGCCTGGCTTTTGTGTGGGGAGGATGGGGAGGGGGATGGGTTAGGGTGGTGGGTGGTTGGTTTTTTTTTATACCTCCCTGTAGTTTATTTTAAAAGTTCCTTTAATGTTCATGTTTTATGTTGTGTGCTGCCCAGAGCTGCCTGTGGCAGGATGGACGGGTTACAGATGTTTAAATAAATTAATTAAGAAAGGGATAGACGACAGATTACCGCCTTAGCTCCGTAAGGCGTGCATCCTGGCTCATGTTAGCCCACGGCACGGTGCAGGACCTATTCGATCGGTCCGCCCCCAGAAACTTATGGAACCGGATTGGTTCTGGAATGCTCTGGGGGAGTTTCCCCTGGACCTTGACACCTGCTCTGTCGATGATCTCGTAGCTTTCTGGAACACCTTGTTGGCGGAGACCATTGACAGAATGGCTCCCAGGCGTCTGCTGCCCTCCCGAGTCTCCCGCAGGTCTCCTTGGTGGCGCCGGACTCGCGACCAGTATGCTCGATCGCAGCATAAGAGCAGTTTAGAGGCCTATGCTGTGGCGGTGCAGGCAGCAAAGAAGCAGTTCTTTGCTGCCCTTATTGCATCTGCAAAGTCACGTCCAGCGGAGCTTTTCCGGGTGGTGAAAGGCTTGGTCAGTCCTGCCTGTCTCCGCCTGGACCTGGAGCAATCCAGTGACCGCTGTGACCGGTTTATCGAGTACTTTGTAGATAAGATCGCTCGCATCCGCCACGATTTCGGCACCACAGTTATTGCAGAGGATCATCTTGGGGCTATGGATGCCCCGTCCTGTCCTGTTTTGTGGGATCGGTTTCAGATGGTGTCGCCTGCCGATGTGGAGTCCTTGTTGGGATCTGTTCGTGCCACTACTTGTGAGCAAGATCCATGCCCGTCCTGGCTGGTGAAAGCTAGCCAGGAGACGTTACGGCCGTTGCTGGCTGGGGTGGTTAGTGCCTCCCTTCGGGAGGGCAGGGTGCCTGACTGCCTAAAAGAGGCTGTGGTTAGACCCCTGCTCAAGAAACCATCTCTTGACGCTGATGCTCCTGCCAGTTATCGGCCGGTCTCTAACCTTCCCTTTTTAGGGAAGGTTATTGAACGGGCTGTGGCACGGCAGCTCCAGGAACATCTGGACCGCACCGGTTTCCTTGATCCCTCCCAGTCTGGGTTTCGGCCTGGGTATGGTACGGAGACGGCATTGGTGGCCTTGGTTGACGATCTCCGTCTGGCGTTGGACCAGGGTCGTCAGACCTTACTGGTCCTGCTAGACCTTTCGGCTGCATTCGACACAGTCGATCATGAGGTGTTGGTGACTCGCCTGCGGGACCGTGCTGGAATTGGCGGAACGGTCTTGGACTGGTTTCGTTCATTCCTGGCCGGGAGAACTCACCGGGTGGTCTTGGGGGAGTGTACGTCTTCCCCCCGGGACCTCACGTGTGGAGTCCCGCAGGGTGCCATTCTGTCCCCCCTCTTGTTTAACATCTATATGCAGCCGTTAGGGGAGATCGTGAGGGGGTTTCAGGGCATGCAGTGTCATCAGTATGCTGATGACACTCAGCTCTACCTCTCCTTTTCCATCGACCCAGGCCATGCAGTCTCCTTATTTTCCCAGTGCCTGTCAGCTGTGGGGGCTTGGATGAGGTTGAGCCATCTGCAATTGAATCCTGACAAGACGGAGGTGATGTTGGTGGGCGAGGGCTTGGGGGGCCTGGGGGTGGTTGAATCTCCTCTTGTTGGGGGGGTTCGCCCCCCCATGGTGTCTCAAGTGCGGAGTCTGGGTGTGCTCCTTGATTCGCGGCTCAGCTTGGAATCTCAGGTTGTGGCCGTGGCGGGGAGTGCGTTTCGGCAGTTACATCTTGTCCGGCGGCTTCGGCCGTATCTCTCAGACTCCGACCTCGCCACTGTCATCCATGCCTTCATCACCTCGAGGCTGGATTACTGCAACGCGCTCTACGTGGGGCTGCCCGAGAAGCTGGTCCGGAGGCTGCAGCTGGTGCAGAATGCTGCGCCCCGTCTCCTTACGGGGGCAGGTCGCAGGGAGCACATGACACCAGTGCTCCGGGCTCTGCATTGGCTGCCTATAAAGCACCAGGCCAGGTTCAAGGTGTTGGTTTTAACCTTTAAAGCCGTTCACGGCCTGGACCCTGCCTATCTGCGGGACCTCCTCACTCCCCATGTGCCCGTGCGACCCTTGAGATCATCCGTGGGAGCCTTTTTGGAGGTTCCCGGGTGAAGCGGGGGGCCACTGATGTTAGATCTTTTTCGGTGGCTGCCCCTGTGCTGTGGAATTCGCTCCCTGAGGAGGCTCAGTTGGCTCCCACTCTCCTGCTGTTTCGGCGTATATGTAAGACTTGGCTGTTCCGTCAGGCTTTTGGCGAGAGGGGGGGTCAGGGTGGGGGGGTTTCCCCACATATTGTATTGTATTTTAAATTGTTTAAATTGTGTTTAAAATTTTTAATTGAGTGTTGTTCGCCGCCCCCAGCTGCCCTGTGGGCAGGAGGGGCGGGATATACATTTTAAATAAAAATAAACAAACCGCTCTGGCTGCCTTGCTCATCTTTCAGACTGGGCCTTATTTCCTCTGTATTCTCTTCCTATAGCATTGGTGGCCCGACCATATTTACATTTTTCTCCAAGGACTCAGGGCAGCTTACAAGATCAAAAATATAGAATACAATAAAATACATTTAAAACCTTTTAAAACCCACGCCACCCTTTATCCCCGCCTGCCACCCACCAATCCTCCTTCCCAAGCCCACCCCATTCCTGGCTGCCAAATGTCTGGCCAAACAAAAAGATCTTGCATATCCTCCGGACGGCAAACCGGCAGAATTCCAAGCCTATTCAGCAGCGTTCAGTTAAACCGCTCAGGCTGAGGTTCTCTCTGAGGTGCTAAGGAGTAGTTTGGTACTTCTTTACCTCAGCAACTTGGAGAGCTACCTTTACTACGCGGCTTTCAAAGTCTCGCCCTTGGTCCGCTTGGATCCGAGCAGACAGGCCATGACCGACGCCGAACGTTTCACACAGCACTCTCGGTACTGTCGATGTCTTTAGATCGTCTGTAGGGAAAGCTTCCTCGTAGCAAGTGAAATGGTCAGTAACAATTATTATGTTAACAATATTAGTATGGTTATTCTCAAGAGTTGAGAAGCCCACGCACGAAATCCGCTGGCCCGTTGCTTGATGTGTTGACCAAAGGAGCAGTCATCTTTGGTAACGTTTTTTGTTCAATGTGAATAGCACACCGTCTGCAGTGCTGCTTCGTATCTTGAGATAGATGAAGCCAATAATGGTTCTTATGTTTCTTAGTAGCTGAAGGAGACGGTCACTTTCCAAGTGCTCCATGTTATCGTGTAATACAATACAATTTGTATACAGCGCTACACTACACAACCAGTGTAGCGTAACGTAGTGGAGAAGGTGCTGGACTTGGTCCTGGGAAGCCAGGGTTCAACTCCTGCCCTAGCCATGAACTCACTGGGTAGCCTTGGGCAAGTCACAGCCTCTCCGCCTCAGTTTCCCATCTGTAAAATGGGAATGTGTGTGCATCTGTCTCTCCCTGTGTTCCCCTCACCTGTGCCCATCTTAGATCGTAAGCCCACTGGGCAGGGACCTGTCTCTAATAATAACAATTTTAAAGTGCTGGGTACACAGCTGGTGCTATATAAATGCTGAGTAATAAATAAATGTCTAGCACCAGAGTGTTGGCACGATGGCCCCCTCTGCTGGTGTGGAGGTTCATGAGCCTCTTTCTCTACAGAGCTGATGGATCCAGGTCTTTTAGCTTAGAAAGCAGAGGCTCCGAGAGAGAGCGGACCTCAGTTCAATCCCTGTGGCTGGGGTGTCGTTTACATAAGTGAAGACGCTTTGTTCCCGGGTTGCCATCTTCCCCTGGACTTTAAGCTGAAGAGGGTGGGTCATGCTAGAAGGAAGCAGGGCAGAGGGACTCCCCCTGTTCTGGCATGGCGACAGCAAACAGTCCATTGCTTGCTTGCTTTTAAATGTTAGTGTACTACAGTGTTGTTAGATAATGGGAGACTAGAATGGAATTTTGGAAAACCACGGTTGCTGAGCTTGACAGCTTATAGCGTCAGATTTCTCTCATCAGCTTTGTCCCTTTTTAAACATTTACTCTGAAATGTAATTGGTTGGCTGTTGGTCTTGGAATCTTCTGAGCGATCACATCATCATTGGGTAGATGCATTTGCATCTTCAAAGCAACATCCGTTTGCAGTTTTGAATTTCACAAGAACTTAGGTAGGTTCTTACTCGGGGACAGAGGCACGTTAATTCTTGCATGAACAGTGCAGCATTCCCAGTTACTAGGTTTCCTGTTGGGCTTTCTAGGAACATATCTAGATTGTTTTAATAAAAAACGTTCCTCGGCTGTTTTAAGGGTTCAAGGAGCAGACCCTGGAATGCATTCTCCTTTATAGCACCTGGCAGGTTGCTGACTTCCATAAAGATGGTAAAAAATAGGAGTCAGTTTCCTCCAAAACCAAGCAGACTTTTAATTTTTGTAACCCTTGGTAATATGTTCATAGAATAACAGAGTTAGAAATTACCTCAAGGATGACCTAGTCTTAAGTGTCTTCTTGAATGCAGGATGTGCGCAGCTGCCATATCTTCATTGTCAGGAGTCTGAGCCGTGTGTTAGAAGGCTGCAAGACTTTCATTGGCGTATTCCCCTGACATTTAGGCTCCCATGTTTTCCAGCTCCATCCTGCCCTTTGTATATTTTTAAGTTTGGATGGGTTTTTTTAGTCTTTGATTTCTACAGCCAAGAAATGCATTGGGTCTCCGACAGCTGCCGCCCCCCCACCATGATGCTGTTCTTTTCCATCTGCCTTCATAGAAAATTACTTTGGAGCGATTCAAGATACTAGCAGCATCGTGAGTTGAGTTGCTGTCATAGACATCTTTTTTATTCCTCTGTCCTGAAAGTAATGTTAATGAACTACATCTGTTAACGACTGATTTATGAAATTCTGGCTAACAAAATACATGGACTCTTTGTATCCTTGGAAAAGCATCCCTAATAACAATGTTCCGTATAGCTCCATTGATCCGGAAGGATCTGAAGAGTTCTCAGTTGCACAAACTCCACATGGGGATTGATTGGCTATTGAAATGCGGTCACCTTTGCTACAGTGTCAATACTCCAGAAGTGCCCAGCAGTAAAAAGTGAAGGAACAATCCCACACCGGAAGTAAGGGAGGATTCTATTTATTTATTTACATGTATTTATAGCCCGCACCCTCCTGCTCGCAATGGCAGCTTGGGGTGGCACACATCATCGGTAAACACATTTAAAACCATTACAAAATTAAAAACTTTATTAAAACTGTAAACTCATGAAAAGATGGAACTGAACATACACACACACACACCCGGCCTGGCAGAACAGCCAAGTCGTACAGTGTCTTCAGAAAGAAGGAAGGTCCAGGGCTAGGTGGCCCTCCATCGGGAGGGAATTCCACAGCCTAGGAGCGTCCACTGAGAACGCCCTCCCCATCGTCACCACCCGGGGGACCTCAAGTTAGGTATCCCCGGCCGACCGCAGGGGCCACACCATGGTCCAGGGCATGAGGCGATCCTGCAGGTGTGCGGGGCCTAGGCTGTGTAGGGCTTTATAGGTCGTCACCACCACCTTGAATCGGGCCCGGAAGACAGTAGGCAGCCAGCACAGAGAACAGATCACTGGTGTAATGTGCTCACAACAGCCCGTCCCCATAAGGAGATGGGCCGTTGCATTCTGCACCAGCTGCAGCTTCCGGACCGTCACCAAGGGTAGCCCCACGTAGAGTGCCTTACAGTAGTCAAGTCTAGAGGTGATGACGGCATGGATGATGGTGGCCAAATCAGAGTTTGAAACATACGGCTGTAACCATCGTACCAGATGTAACTGATGAAAGGCGCTCCTCGCCACAGCTTCCACCTGAGAATACATGGACCTGAGTGGCTAGGGGAGGGCAGACTCCATCAATGACAGGGGCCACCACTCCTCCAGCCCTACCCACCAACATCACCTCTGTTTTGTCAGGATTCAGCCTCAGATGACTCACCCTCCTCCAATCCCCCACAGCCGCCAGACACCGGGTAAGCACGGAGACTGCCAGGTCTGGGTTTGCTGAAAAAGAGATGTAAAGCTGTGTATTGGCATACTGATGACACCGTACACCGAACCCTCTCATGATCTTGCCCAAAGACTGCATATACACGTTGAACAGGAGGGGGGACCAAATAGATCCCTGCGGGACTCCATATGTGAAGTCCCGGGGAGATGATGAACACTCCCCAAGCACCACCCGCTGAGTTCTTCCAGCCAGGAAAGAGTGGAACCGTTCAAGAACAATTTTGCCCACCCCTGCTCGATCCCGCGGGCGAGCTACCAACATCTCGTGGTCAGTGGTATCAAATGCTGCTGACAGATCTAACAAGATCAGAAGAGATGATCTGGCCCAGTCCATCTCACGGCACAGGTCATCGACCAAAGCCACAAGCGCAGTCTCTGTGCCAAACCCAGGACGAAAGCCAGACTGTGAGGGATCTCATCCAATCTAGATGTCCCTGAAGCTGCTGAGCCACCACCCCGTTCAATAATCTTCCCTAAAAAGGGAAGGTTAGAGACTGGTCGATTTAGCTCGTGAGGGAGTCAATATCAAGCGATGGTTTCTTGAGCAGAGGCTGCACCACTGCCTCCTTGAGCTGGCCCGGCACACTTCCCTCCCTAAGAGAGGCATTGACAACCCCAGCCAGCAACGGTCCAAGTGTCTCACAGCAAGGTTTAATTAGCGAGGACAGGCATGGATCTAATTCACAACAGGTGGCTGACCGCCCCAAGAACATCCGCCACATCAGCGGGCGACACCCACTGAAACTGATCCCACGGGGCATTCATTATCTCCAGTTCTTCCACTGCTATAAGTGCAGCATCGAAATTGTGGTGAATCCGAGTGATTTTATCCATGAAAAAGTCAAAAAATGTCGCAACAAGCACTGGAAGATTCCAGTTCCAGGCAGAGAGAGGCCAGACTGACCAGCCTCTGTACTGCCGGAAAAGCTCAGCTAGATGCGACATCGTGGACGCTACGAGGACCGTAAACAACAACTTCTTCTTTGCTGTCCGCACAATCACTGCATAGGTTCTTAAACTGACTCTATGCCGCAGCTGGTCGGCTTCAGCACGAGTGCAGCGCCCCTGTCACTCCAACCGCCATCCCTCCTGCTTCATCTGTCGCAGGTCCTCTGTGAACCAAGGGGATTCGCGTTGTCAGCATTTGGGAAGTGGACGCCTAGGAGCTGTTCGATCGATGGCCTCGGTCAGCATGAGGTTCCAAAAGACTACGAGATCGAGTGAGTAACCATCAAGATTTGGGAGCATTTCTCCAAGAGCACTCCGGAACCTTACTGGTTCCATAAGTCTCCGAGGGCGAACCAACTGAACTGGTTCTGCGCATTTTCCAGGGGCAAACATGCGCTGGTAGACTGGCTCGGAGGAGGTAACGATCCGACCATGACAAGGGTACAGCTGACACCTCCCCCCCCCAGATCCCCTGCCTCAAGGCCAGTGTAATATATTAAGTCCAGGGTACATCCATCATGTGTTGGGCCAGCAACCCTGTGAGACCGTCCCATGGTTGCCATGATGGCCATGAACTCACGCTCTGCTCCCCCCCCCCCCAAGATTGGCATGGATATTGAAGTCCCCCAGGACTAACGCCCTTGGGGACCGCAAGACCACCTCCGACACCAGATTTGCTAGGGCGTGTAGTGATGCTGCTGTACAGGTAGGTGCATGGTATACCAGCAGCAGCCCTAATCTGCCTCCAGCCAAATCAAACACTAGATGGATGCCCTCAATACCCAATTCTAGTAGGCTGTCAGCAATTTTTACATGGAACCAGGCAGCTAGGTTGATGCTAGAGGGGTTGGGGTAGGGGGCGGGGGGAGTTTGAGTAGCATGTAGTCAAACCGAATGACACTCGAATGATGATTTTGCAATTTCAGATCGTTTGATTCCGTGTTTTCATTTCGTTTATTTTGATTCCTGTTTTCAACAAGAACAATGAAAATTTGTGGGATAAAAACTGAAAACCGTTGAAATGAACGAATTGAACTGAAGGACCCAAAAAGATGAAAATGGGTAATCAACTGAGTCATGTTCGCTGCTTGGATGCGATGGGTTGACTTGTTTTGGCAGGTGGTTGGTTTAGTTCTAGTTGACACCATCTATTAGTGAACTCTTCTGTAGAGAAAGTCAGATTGCTATATTGGCAATAGAGACAAAGTAGTACAGGGATCTCTTCTATTGGATATTTTGCTTCCCACCCTCAACTGGAGTTTGTCCAATAAAAGAGATCACTGGACTGTGTTGTCCCTATTGCCGAACTTTTCTGCAGTCTTTAGCAACCAATGCAGTCACCTTGACTTTATCCTACACTCTTTGAAAAATATGACTACAATCAAGGTAATCCTTTAACCCTCTTCTCATCATTAGTTTCTCACTAGCCCAGAGGGCTGAGTGTTTTGAATTATGAGGCGCACCATCTCCTGCAGCAGCTTGGAGGTCTCTCATCGCACCTGTGCTTAGGCCGAATGTCATCCCTTTCCACCCTTTCCACATTCCCAGCATTGAGATGCTTTATAATGATTTTGTGGAGCAGAGAATGATATAGTTCTGTTTCACCTCTGAAATGCCAAGGTCCATTTTATCATGGATGGGCTTTTTGTGTCTTGGGTATTGTGTTTACTAAAAAATGCTGAGCACAAAGCTGATCATTGTGAGTACGAGAAAGGGTTTGGTCAGAAGCATAACATCCTATATGCTTCTAGCCGTGCAGATAACATCAGGGCTCATATGCATGCACATGGAACTGTCTTCAGCCCTAGTGAGCCGTTTGTATGGGGATTGAATAGAATGAGTTGTACCAACAGTCTGGTGGCTGGAGGCATATCCTCTCTACCAGTCCAATTAAAGTTTGCAATTGTTCAGGGGGAAAAGAGAACCCCACCAAAACAAGCAGTGCCAAATTTTCTTTGATATTTTAATCTTTCGATAACAGTTTGAAAAGCCCTTGGAGACTCTTTTTTTAGATTTTAGACAAAATAGTTCATTGGCAGGACTTCCCTTGCAGATAGGGTCGTGGTTATTAAGAACTGCTTCACCTAACGGAAGATAACAAAAGCAATTGGAGAGAGCTGCTGATTGCTGCTGGTAAGAGAGAGTTTGAATAGTAACATAAATGTTTTCCCTAGGATCTGACATGCACAACAAACAATGCTGGAGGTAACTTTTTTCCATAATTCATTACTTATGCATTTTTATTCATTTTAACAGGATGGTATGGAATACAAAATTAGAGTTTTATAGCACTGCATGGTCTTGCACAGTAAAGAATAGAAATTTGCTTTTATTAAAATGAATTGTTTGTAACCTGTATTGCCACCCTAGAACCAGGTAGTCCCAAGGATCTAGAATCTGGGATTTTTCTCCCATGTTTCATTCTTCCTTCTGTGCAGTTTTCCCCAGGCTTCTCTCGTTTTGCAAGACTCGATGTGCCTGCTATGACAACTGCTCAAGTTCTCGGCAGAAGCCATGTGAGGTTTTGTTCACGGCTGTGGCAAATTCCCCATGTTGCAGAACAAAGACGCTGTCTAGAAAGTCGGCAGTATAAAATTAAATGAAAAAGAACATCTGTAGAAACTTTGAATTGATTGTGTGTTTGAAGTATGGCGAGGAGGAGCGTATAGGATTTTCTTTCTGATTCTGAAATTAACTTTTTGAGTAAACATGATGTTAGATGTGTGTGGCACTGGGTATATTTTAAACTTGTTTGGTTATAAAATAGACTCTTCTTATTTTGTGATCACAGGAAGTTTAACCCAACGACATAGTTCATTATGCAATTGAGCAATTTAAAGCTTTTTAATGCTACTAACAACCTTCAGATATTTGAGCAGAAATTGTCATGTAGGTCAGTGATCAAGACAGGAGACTGTCTCGCTCGCAGGCAAAGATGTTTCAGAGGAAGCCGTAATAGGCATGACTTTACAGTTCTTTGCCATAGGACTCAAAGAGGCTTGCTGAGCTCACTTGTTGATTAACTTTTGCCCTGAAGCATGATTGATGGAACTTTAATGTTAAATGGTGTTGCTCTAGATGGTATTCCTCCTTGTATAAATGTCTAATCCTTAAAAAAATTATACTGTGCTGTTTGCTTCCATTTCCTGAGGCAGCGTATTTATATATTTCAAAAGGCAGTTCTGAGTTGCACAATTGTTTTTAATTTCATCTGTGTCAAATGTGTTTGCCTTTTACTTTCAACTTTGAGGGTCAGATTCAATATGAATGTTGTAATGGCCGTGTTTGTGTCATTCATGTTATATGCCTATATTATCATTTTCTCTAGTTTAAAGGGTCTTAATCTTCAGGTAAAAAAACTCCCTTTCCTCATATTTTTTTATTGCTATTTTCTGGCTCTCTTCTATGATGGGGCTCTCAAGCTGAGGTGATCAAAACTGAACATATGAAAATAATGCATCACACTTCTTTGTCTACACAGTGCAAAGTAACACTCACAGTGAAACGTCTGTGCCTTTCTCCAAAGAGGTTGCAGTTCATTTAGATTGGTGGGTTCTAAATGAACTGCAGGGTATGCTGAAATTATAAGCCATTGCCTTTTCCGTTCTGTATTGAACTTTATTTGCTCTCATAGTAAAGCTTGTTAGTTATCTAAGAACATAAGCAGTGCCAGACTGAGTCAGACCAATAGTCCATCAAGCCCAGCAACCTGTCCTCCGACAGTGGCCAATCTCGATCGCACGGGAGAAGAACCAACAGTCCCAATGGGGGATCCATTCCCCGTTGTTCACTCCCAGCTCCCGACAGTAAGACGTTCATCCTGTAAGCTACTTGGTTAATAGCCATGAATGGAGTTACTCTCTAAGAACTTATCCAGTCCTTTTTAAAACCGGGCTATACTACTGGCCCTGACAATGTCCTCTGGCAACAAATTCCATAGGTTAAGTATGCGTTGAATTAAAAAATACTTCCTTTTATTTGTGTTGAATCTGCTGGCAGCTTTGTTTCATGGAGCGTCCTCTAGTTCTAGTACTATTTGAGAGGGTAAATAGGGAATGGTTATCTACTCGTTCCACACCGCTCAAGATTTTATAAACCTCTATCATGTCCCCTCTCAGTCTTCTCTTCTCTAAGCTGAAGAGACCCAGCTTGTCGAGCCTCTCTTTGTACGGAAGCCGTTCCGAACCCTTTATCATTCTCGTTGCCCTTCTCTGCACCTTTTCTAGTTCAGCTGTGTCTTTTTAGAGATGCGGCGACCAGAACTGCACACAATATTCCAGGTGCGGTTGCATCATCAATTTGTATAGAGGCATTATGACCTCCTCAGTTTTATTCTCTATCCCTTTGCAAATAATTCCTAACTTTCTATTTGCTTTTTTGACTGCTGCTGCGCACTGCGCTGAGGATTTCAGTGTATTATTCACAATCACTCCCAGATCCTTTTCCTGATTGGTAACTCCTAGCTTAGTACCCAGCATTGTGTACTCACAGTTGGGGTTAATTCTCCCAATGTGCATCACTTTGCAGTTGTCCACATTAAATCTCATCTGCCATTTAGATGCCCAGGCACCCAGTCTCGTAAGATCCTGTAGCAGTTCCTCACAGTCTGCTCGTGTTTTAACTACCTTGAATCACTTGGTGTCATCTGCAGATTTGATCACCTCACTCTTTAACACCCTTTTCCAGATCATTAATGAATACATTAAACAGCACCGGTCCCAATACAGATCCCTGAGGCACACCCCTTTATACATCTCTCCATTGTGAAAACTGACCATTTAGTCCAACTCTTTGCTTCCTATCCTTTAACCTTTACACTACTGCCTCTCCCATGACTTCTTAATTTTCTCAAGAGTCTTTTATGTGGGACCTTACCAAATGCTTTCTGGAAATCCAGGTACACTATATCTGCCGGGTCTCCCTTGTCCACATGCTTATTTACACCCTCAAAGAATTCCATTAGATTAGTGAGGCATGACTTACCTTTACTAAATCCATGTTGAATCTTCCCCATTAAGCCGTGTTACTGGTCTGTAGTTTCCAGGATCACTTCTGGATCCCTTTTTAAATATTGGGGTTACGTTTGCCACCCTTTAGGATTAGCTCCTTGTACGAGACAATCATCACTTCATCTCCAGTTGGTGTCTGCCTGTCACTGCAGCATCTAAATACGCAGGTATTCTCAATCTGTACTGGATTGCTAACTTCTTCTCATCTCCCTTCTGATTTCTTTCTCTGCAATGTAAGGTGAGATTTGTGGGGAGACTGAAATAATTCTGTTTTCTGGATAGGATTGCCATTGTCTCAAAGTATAGGGCTTCCTCTTGGGGTTGAGTATGATCTGATCCATTCCATATAGGAAGGATACAAGTCAGTGAGTGCTCCGTGGACATGATGGACTATCCAATGCCCTGTGGCTTTGAGGAATGCTCCCCAAGTTAATGAAGAATAACCCAAACTATGCGTACACAATGCTGGGTACTAAGCTAGGAGTTACCACTCATGAAAAAGATCTGGGAGTGATTGTTGAGAATACACTGAAATCCTCAGCCCAGTGCGCAGCAGCGGTCAAAAAAGCAAACAATGTTAGGAATTATTCGGAAGAGGATAGAGAATAAAACTGAGGATGTCATAATGCCGCTATACAAATCAATGGTGCGACCGCACCTCGAATATTGTGTGCAGTTCTGGTCGCCCCATCTCAAAAAAGACATAGCTGAACTAGAAAAGGTCCAGAGAAGGGCAACAAAAAAGATCAGGGGCATGGAAGGGCTCCCGTATGAGGAGAGGCTTGGCAGGTTGGGGCTCTTCAGCTTGGAGAAGAGACGATGCAATGTACCTGGCACTTTACAAAGTAATGGAATAGACACGGTCCCTGCCNTGAGGATGCGAGGTCCCAGGTGCCCGCGCTTGGCTTGGTTACATCGAGAATGATGGCTGGTTGGTCCGTGTGGTGAGGATAGGAGTACACAGAGCTCAGGTAACAGATTGTACTGGACGGAGGGGATCAGCAGGAGTTAGGAGAGGGGAGCAAGGCGTCAGGGAGGGCAGAGTGGAAGAGGTGGGTCTTGAGGGATTTGAAGGTACGAAGGGAGGGGGGCGAGGCGGATGTGGGCAGGGAGGGAGTTCCAGGTGTGTGGGGCAGCTAGGGAGAAGGGACAAAGGCAGTTAGGGGAGCAGGGGAGGCGTGGGAGGGTGAGAGAGGGGAATTGGACTATTGCTGCAGTGTGACCTCTTGTTTTCAAGAAGAGGAAAACTTTGAAAATCAACTTTAAGATTAGTTTGGGTGAAGGTTGGAGCTAGGTGATGTGTTCTGATTGGTTTATGCTGCTCAGGACATGGCCCTCTAGTCTCAAACATAGGCAAGCCTGGTGGTGGGTTGTGAGGTGTGTGTGTGTGTGTGTGTGTGTTAAACATGCTGCTTTGTGAACTCCTTACGGTGTTCCCTAATCTTGACTGCCAATTTCCACTCTAGTCACCTGTTAATCTAGGAAAGTAGGGAGAAACTTGGAAATGTAAGCCCTAAAAAGCAACAATTAACCCCAAATACGAAGGATCTCGAAAGCCTTTTTCAAAAATGAAGTATTTTAAAGCCAATCTCATGATTTTGGGGGTCAGACAGGATTTGGAATACTTGTGGCCTGCGATAATGTTGGTGGCAAGAGCTCCATTTTCTTGGGAATGTTGCGGTTTAAATGTAATTCTGTACAGATTATGAGTGTTCTATTTGAGTTCAATAAACAGGCCTTCCTCTATGTCCTGGCCTTGAGGCATTAGAACGGCTTTTAGTAAATTACCGTGACTCATTAAATCAGTGCATTTTGTATATTTCTGCCCTCTTTCTCAGTTGTGTGCTGATGCAATTTAAGATTTGCTTTGCGCTATCAATAAGGGTATTGACAGTATAATGAAACCACACACTTTGTACATCGCCCCAAAGTATGTTTTGCAATGTCCAGGCGTATTTCCGTGTTGTTGAGGGGAGAGTTGCACGGGCAGCTTCCTAGGATGCAAAGAGGACAGAAACCAGTCGGATCTAGACCTGCTTGTATTTGTTGTGGAGGTAAATGAAACGCACCGTTAAGCGGCAGCGGCGGTTACCTGGGTTTCCACCTTCTCCATCTCTTGCCACCTCCCTCGCCTTTTCTCTGGCAGATTTTTCTTCTTTTCCTGCTTGCTGTTCTCCTTTCCATTATCCCCTCAGTCTGTTCACCTTGCTTCTCTCTCTCTCACCCTGCATTTATACTCCTGACGCCTTTCCCTCAAGCCCCGCAGGCCATAGTTAGCAAAGACAAGGAGCGGCTCCACTATTAGCCCAGTTGTTAGCACGGGGGCCTCTTTGATTTCCTAGTATTTCTATTCCTTTGAGTCCTCGCTGTTCCACTCCCTGCTGTTACAGAGCCTTTGGGTTAGGCTTTCATGACTGCATTTGGAAGCCAGCTGAAGGGAGGGGGAGCTTCTAGAAAGAGAAAAGAAGTGGTGGTGGTTGGAGAGAAGATGAGAAAAGAGCTGCGTTCTGTTAATTCACGGAGCGGTGGGGGAGGAGGGGTAGAAGATCCACTGGATCCCGTTTAATCACAATTTTTTTCAAACTTTGTCAAATGTTTGAACCCGATAGAGGCACTCGGGCACAGCTAACCGATGGTAACCCTTATGTAAATGAGACGGGATGAACTATCTGACTAGCCTGCCTAAAGAATTGTTAGCCTGTCTGCCAAGGAGTTTAACACACAAGTGATAGTTAACATGGCTTAAAGTGTATAAAACCCCCCCACACTCGTCAGTGTAAGTTACCCCATGCGTAGGCATAGCTGCAGAAACTCTGCTGGCTCTCTCCTGGTTCCTTAATTCTCTCTCTTCAGCGTCTCTTTCTATCCGTTTCCCCTGATGCTGAAATACGGCTCTTTGGCCAAGTGTATGGATACTTTTATTTTTAAAAAATAAAGGAAACCCCAAATACAAGGTACATAAGAAGCTCTGTAAGGCAAGGGCATTCACTTGAGAAATGGATTGCTTCTGTTTATATTTCATTGATTGGTTCTTTTCATGAAGGGTAGACATTGTGATAGCAGAGTACCGTTAATATGGAGGTTGTTTCAGTCTTTAGTCTGGCTAGTTCCGCGGTTCCTAAAACTTCCCCTGCGTGACCCCATTTTGAGACTTAAATATTTATCTCGTGACCTTAGACAGCAATGAAGACCGCAGAGCATACGAGCATCAATTGGGAACGCGACCCCCTCCGTACCTGGCACAACCTCTCTTGGGGAACCTCGGGCTTAGTCTTTGCTGATGACAGATGGAATAAAACTATGACTTACAAAGCAGAAGTTCTTGAGAGTGTGTGACTAATGCATGTTAATAGCAGAGAGAAATTGGGCAGGACTGATCTGTTGTTCATATGGCATCCGGACTCACTTTTAGTCAAAATCCTAGCTTTTCTGATGGAGCAAACTTTCAAAGCAAGATGTGAGTTGTGTTCCTTTCTGTACAGATATTCATATGGAAGCTATTGCTGTAGGCCCTGGTCCACAAGCCACTTACTCTGGAGCGGCCTTCAGTGGGACTTCTCTTGTGACTCGCACCCATAATCTCTGGTATAACCTTCAAGCAGTGTAATTCATCGACATGACAGAAATCTGTTGTGTTTTGCTTAGCATGCTTTCAAATGACCCTCTTCTAAGTTACCTCTGTTTATATGCAAATTTTTGACTGGAACCTGCTTTGGAACACAGCACCTGTGTGAAATATTCAGGCATGTCCCATTTGAAAAGTTGCAATGGGTTGGATGGTGACACTGTCAGTGGAACTGGAGAGCGAAGAGAGGTTTAAGGGAAGGATGAGGAGTTCAGTCTTGGACACGCTGGGCTTCAGGTGCTGCTGGCACATCCAAGTGGAGATGTCAGAGTGACCGTTATTGATGCGAGACTGGATGAAGGGGTGTGTATGAAAAAGCTAACGTTTGGATGTCGGCCTCATCCAGGCAGTACTGGAAGCCACAAGATAATACAATGAGTTTATTCAGGGACAGAGAGTAACTGGCTCCCCCTTCCTGAACGAATCCTGCACAAGCTCCTAGTCTTCACCTATAAAGCTCTTCACAACCTCGCTCCCTGCTACCTCTCTGCACTTATCGCCCTCCATACTCCAGCCCGTGCACTCCGCTCCTCCTCTGTCCCCTCTCTC
>QEPC01006697.1:884143-950309 GCA_003113815.1 Sphenodon punctatus | reverse complement strand
GAGCGATGAGTCGGGGAGGGCAGAGCGGAAGAGGTGGGTCTTGAGGAGGGATTTGAAGGTACGAAGGGAGGGGGCGAGGCGGATGTGGGCAGGGAGGGAGTTCCAGGCATGCGGGGCAGCAATAAGAAGATGGCAGGCAGTGACAGTACAACAGTGCTTCAGTGTTGTTGTTTTCCTCTCCTCCTCTTGTTAGAGACCTTCCAGTGTCTGAAGCGGAGACGTTCTACATCCCAGTAAACATGGAGAAGGAAGAAAAGAAGATTGTAAATCAAGGCGAGGAGGATGAGATGGTAATCTGTTTTATGGTCTAATCTCTCAAACAGAAAAAAATCATCTCTTCTGTTTGCAGCTAATCGCTTCAGGAAATCTACCATCTCAATTAAAAAATAGTTTCACAAAATTGCTATGTAATCCTCATGAGTCCCTTCTGGAGTCATTAAGGGCTAGTCTCGAGACAGGAGCCTCAAGATTGATTCCAAGTCTTAATTAAGATTGAGAATCCAGGCATTCAAGCAGATCTAGAGGCCAGTTTGTCTCATCCCTCATGTTGCTACTAGATAACCTTTAAAAATATGAGGCCAAGGTCATGTTCAACAGCAAGGGGTAGTGTGTGGTTATTACCACTTGGTGGTAAGCTACCTCTTATTAATGTCATGTGTGAATGCTAGCAAGGGGGTAATAGTGCTACTGTCTGGCTGCTTCCCAAATGCTATGGAGTGTGCACAAATTTTGAGTTACCACGGGGAAGATATCCTGTGGTAAAGAAACCATGGTGGGTCTTACCTCTTGGCATAGCATGCGAACAAGCCCTAAATATTGGATTCCATATTATCGGTGCTTCTGAGCCCAATCGGCCCCTGCATCTTCATGGTCTGGGGCCTGACTGCAGTTGTATAGTCTCTGCATATGTATGCTTGGGGTTAGAGCCCCCAAAGTCCAAACATTTCGGCCCGGACTCTGCATCCTTCTGCTCCTGCACTGGGGCCCCATTGTCATGGCTGCGCCAACTTTGGATCACCTTGACGACATCCATGGGACTTGTGTGCATCTGAGCCGCCCAGACTCAGTGAGACTGGTCAGGTCACAGGCCGCCTCCTGCTTGGCGCGCCTGTCTGGATGGGCAGGGTGGCAGCTGCATGGAGGAGTAAATCTTGCTCCCAGTTGTACTGGTGTCGGGGAGTTTGAGGCCACTATTTTGGCATGAAAATAAGGTGGGAGCAGAGCCGGCCTTAGAATTTGTGGAGCCCAGGGAGAAGATAAATTACGGGGCCCCGGTGACCTGGGTCGTAGAGGTCATCATGTTTGGGGCCCTGTGGAAGAGCCAGGCCTCCCACACCCTGGCGTGGTGAAATCAGGGGCCAGTATGGGGCCCCCAGAAGCCGTTGTTTCAGGAGATAAGGCCGATGCTAGGTGTGAGGGGATGGTCTCATTGGCGGATATTGACATGGGAGAAAGCCCTCTCCATTCCTAGAGTGTCCGTGTGCCCCCCCGGCTGTGCCTGCTCCCTGCTGCGGATGGGGCTGCACGGCCGCCTCTGCCCTTTATTCCTTCAGAGCCCACCAACAATGAATTTATGATTATTATTTTGCATTTATGTAGCAGATAGACTAACCTTTCCAAAAGGGGTCTTTCCCATTGTTGTGGCCATGCTGAGGCTGTTTCCGTTAGGCTGAGACTTCCCATCAAGGAATTAGCTCTGCTGGAGCAGACAGGAAGCCTCGATCAGTCCATGCTCCTAAAGCTCATACGTGCTGCTTACCTGGGTGCACCCATGCTTTTCTCCTGCTCGGGAGAAAGGGGGCTGTTAACTTGCAGCTGTGCTTATCTGAACAGATGTGGGGCAGGGTTTACAGGCCTGAGCCTCTTCTCACTGGCTTGTGCGGACAGTATCCTGGGGCAGGAGGGGCTGCAAGCGGAAATGTTTGCAGAGTGTGAGGTAGTTACTCCGAAGTAATTGCCTTGTGTGTGTTGGCTGGGGATGGGGGAGCTTACCGGGGGTGGTTGTAAAGGACAACTTTACCATGGGGCAGCCAGCTGGGACAACAGCTGAAAAATTCACCCTGTTGTGTCTCCGCTATTGACCTAGGGCTTGTGCACAGACTAGTAATACTCTCTCCTGCTTAACTTCACCTATTGAAGTGAAGTAAAAGTGGGGTTCTAGTCCCTGAAAGAAAGAGGAGGTCAAGCTTCAGAGTAACTGTCTGTCTGTGAACAAAAGCAGCATACTTAACCTACCGCAGACCCCACCCCCCTCCCTGCAGGTAGCCTACTTGTCGGTGTGAATACTTGCAAAGGGAGGGAGTTGCTTTGGGAGTGATAGCCCCAGGGCAGTCTGAGTCTGAACAAAAGCCAAGGTTTTAGATTTCAGTGAATTCCTATTAAACTCATTTTATTCATGAGAAATTTTGGCCATATACACCCTTCAGAATTAGAACAAACCTTTAAAATTTGCTGTTGTCTGCCACAGCTTGTAACAGGTTAATCCTGAATTCCTCCACTGTGGTAATTAAGTATATCATTGCTCATTATTTGTTTCCTTACAGGAGATTTATGGCTATAGTCGGTGCCGCTGGAAGCTCGTTTTGGTTGCTGTGGGGGTGCTGTGTACAGGTGGCTTCCTCCTCCTCCTCCTCTACTGGATGCCGGAGTGGCGGGTGAAGGCAACTTGCAGGAGGGCCGCACTCCGAGATTGCGAGGTGGTGCTGCTGAGAACATCTGTAAGTCTGTGCATTGAAAGGGACTCGGAGGACAGATGCCGAAAACAGAAAAGTCCGTAGGCAGCAAGAGCTGAAACATATTCAAAACTACTTTGACGATGCCTTTTTAAGCTAAAGTAACTTTATTCCCATGTAAACTTTCAGAGGAGGTTCCCTTCTCTCCCCTACTCTCCCCCTCCTTGTGCAGAGAAGATTTCAGGATTCATTGAGCTCTGAATTAGGAAACTTGCAAGCCAGAGCTGTCTGATGTATCTGCTTCAGCATCCTGAATCTCAAGCTATGAAATGCAGTTAGCAGGGCAGCAGCTCTCCCCGGGGTGTATTAGCTAGTATTCTTTTTGTAGTTCTGCAGTTTAGCAGATGACTTTGCCATTTCACAATGGCTGACTTCATGTTTGGCAAAAAGGCGAGCCTCTCTGTTCCATTGCTGATGTGGACAGGGGAATTTGTTGAGTAGACAATCCAGTTATCACTGGAGTTCACTGCAATGGGCTAGAATTCCTAGAGAATAATTCCTCTACTTAAAGAACAAAACTCAACAGTGAGATGGTCTGGAAGTAAACAATTATGTAATTGCTTCATCCACATCAAATCTTCCTTCTCCGACGCCTAGTGCAGCCGTAGAACTTTCCGCTCAGACTAAACTCTGCCCCCTGGTGTTCTGATGAAAAAATAGTAGAAATAATTAGATACTAAGGTTGAAATTTTAAACTTTACATTAATTAGAGATTAAAATATTTAAAGTTGTCTGTCCCAAGCCAAAGCTTTTAGTTTTAGTGCATTCTTTTGACTGAATAATAAATAAGTAAAATTAAAACATTATTCAATTTGAGTTATTGGTGTAATTTTTTTTAAGAACTTGTTGATTTTCCGAATAAGTAAAAGTATTGATAAATCTTACCAATTAATGTATATATTTATTTAAAGAAAGTAAGATTCTTTGCCCCTGTGTGAGCTCTGTACCCCATCGAAAGGGAAGGAACAAAACTTTGCAGCTTGTTTCTTTCTGCCCAAACTCTTTTTCCCCAGAATGAATTCCGGATCTGGTTCTGTGCAAAGGTGCGTCGTGTCGTTGTACATTCCGAGGGATCCAAGCCATTCCAGGGCCCTCGGATGAAGGCAGACAAGCTTTCCAACGGACGCAGTCCGCGTTTGGGTGGAAGCCTCACCAAAGAGAATGAAAATGAACTGAACAAACACTCGCAAGTCCCTCGGCAGGAGGTAACCAGTCTAGTTCAAATGGTCATTTCTGTGGCTCGTAGCAGCGTGGATGGATAGTGCACGTTGGGTTCAGTGATGCTTAGAAGAGGCCAGCTAGCATGGCTCAGATACCTGCTCTAATACATTGCTTGCTCTGGTATATTGTGGATTTAGTTAAAGAAGAAATATAATTACAAAATAAACCATTCCATTGTATTAAAAATGGTCCGCATAGCTATTATTGCTTAAATTACTAGCTTCAAGCAGCCGTTTTATATTTGATTTTCAAAACTGTCACCATTTAAAAAAAGTTTGTTGCTATTAGAAATTTTCAAAAGAGAGAATAAATGTGTCAAAAAGCAGGTTTAAAAGTACTGGTGGCTTAATGGCTTAACGCCTAATTGCATGCGTTTGTCTTTCCAGGTTCGCTATTTCACGCACCACAGTGTGAAGTATTTCTGGCATGATGCGGTCCACAATTTTGATTTTATAAAGTAAGATTACGGCACCTCTGTTTTCTCCATACGTTCCGTAGCGCCACCTGCTTTCATTTCCTTTCTGATTCGTGCAGGATTTTAATGGAATCCTTTTTTAAAAAACCGAGCTCCTGTTTTAATGATCAAGACTCAATGTAATGTTTCTTTCTTTAGGGGATTGGATGAGACAACTTCCTGTTTATCAATTCATAATGAACACAGCGTGGGGCTGAGCAAGAGGGAGCGTGATTACAGGTAGCGTTACCTTATTTGAGATGAAGTGTCCATGGCTATTAGTAACCCGCGTGCAAAACCAAATAACATTGGTTTGGGTGACCAATATATAGGGGGTTTGGATCCTAGTTTCCTTCAAGAAAAATATTATCGATGTCTAGGCTTGATTTGAGTAATCCAAACAAAACTAGAAATGTCCTATTAAAATCTAGTGGCCTCCTTATAATTGCTGCATCGGCTCCCAGAATGGAAATTCTTTCTCCATTATCTTTCACCGTATTCGATCATTTCTCAGCCACATCACCCCTGATAACAGCAGATTCAGAAATCAGAGGCGTAGTGGCTTAATGACCTCCTGGAAGAAGGGAGGCTGAAGAGAGTTTTTAAAATTAAATTGTGAATGACCATGTTTTTAGAGTCCGATGAATGGTAAGAGGCGTGGGAGATGTGACCGAACTCCGTGCAAGGGAGCAGAGAGGGAAACCTGGTCTGAGTGAAAGCAAGATGACACAGCCAAAGCAAACCCAACTTAAACCAGGCTTTTCCCACTTTAAGAGGGAATGTCCTGACTAGTGTATGGGATTTTGGTGTTGACATTTGGCCTTGTCTTCTGATGGCTCAGCCAGATGCAGAGCTAGGTGGAGATTTCTAAAAGAATCGGCATGATCCTGACTTGGAACTGGTGCGTTTGAGTCACTTCGATGCTCTGAAAATCCTTCTGCAGCTAGCATGGTTCTGGCAACGAGTCCCCTGGACTGGAAGGCTTTTTATTATTCAGACAGTGGGGAAAGTAGCTTTGTTTCCACCTGTCTAAGAGTTCCTTTTGTGAAGGAGAGAGTACAAAACCTGATCTCTTGACCTGGATGCTAACAGTTTAGTGACACCAGTCCCTCTGACCAATATGTGCTGGTCTTTGGAAATAATTGAGATGATGATGATATTGCCACAATAAAATTATTTTCTTCCTGCTGTATTCTCAGTAGCTTAGCCACAATCCAGTCTTTACAGGGCAAGATGTGGGAAAGGCTTGTTAAATCATCCAGCCCCTGCATCTCCTCGCTGGCGTAAGCATCGTCAGCAGTTGCAATAAACGCAGTGGCTTTCCCGCAGCAGTAGCAAGTCTTTGGGGTGCGTGTGTGTGTAGACGTAGTTATTGACCAATCTCGCCTCCTGCACCGGATGTGCTTTTATGCCTAGTTTAAATCAAAAGAAAAGAAAAGGCCTTGATAGAAATTGTACTTGCAGATATGAGTTCTAGGCCTCAAGCTTTCTCCTGAGCTGGCTTTTATCAGGGCGTGTCCCTACAGGATCGATTGTTCCCAACTGACGTCAGTTGCTCCCGAGGGAGTTTAGCTGTTGGGGGTTGTTACTTTGGACCCTGCTGTCTCCTGTCTTCAGTCTGGGAAATGCCATGGCATCATGCTTTGCTCACCCATTCATATCCTAGAGAACCGCAGCTCAGCGTTTCATCTCTGGAGCATCTGCATATTCTGTGCAGCATCCTATCCCATTATCATCCTCCCATCACGATCTTCGGGTCACTTTGGGCATAATAAGAACATACTCAGTAGTCGGACCAATGGTCCATCCAGCCCAGCGTCCTGTCTCCAACAGTAGGACAGTCAGTGCAGAAATGTCAGACCCATGGTCCATCCAGCCCAGTGTCCTGTCTCTGACAGTAGAAGCTTTAGTTGCTTCAGAGAAGTGTGACCGAGTGGTCTCTCTCCTGCTGTTCACTCCTTGTTTGTGGAAGTCGGAGGTCTGCTACCCTGACTAGCTTGGTCTTGTCCTCCTAAGAACTTATCTAATCCCTTTTGGAACCCAGTTATGCTCTTGTCATTCTATGGCAATGAGTTCTGCAGGTCAGCTGGGCATTGTAGGAAAAAATACTTGCAACTCATTTACCAGTTGATTTTAACTGAGCGTGCCAGAGTTCTAGTATTCTGGGAGCATTTTCCTCCTAATCGCTCATGACTTTTGTAAACCTCGTTTGTGTCCCTTCTCAATCGGCTGCAGCTCGACTGAGCTGGATGGACCATTGGTCTGACCCGTGGGACAGTTCTCGTGATCTCCCCCACCCTTCTGCTTGTGTGCTTGGTTCTTCATACACTTTACATGCCTCTTTACTGAATGGTGAGAAACACTGGCTTATATTTCTTATGTTGCCCATCTTTTATCATGATTAATTTTAAACTGCAGAGGCGAACATGCTGTGGTCCTGGTTATCTGTAATAGGAGAGTGAGTATCTTTCTGATCTCTCTCAAAACAGAAAATTATTCTATGGGGTCAATGAAATTGCTGTGAAAGTGCCTTCCGTTTTTAAACTTCTGATTAAGGAGGTAAGAACTTTTTTCAGAAATGCTTTATAGATATGTAGGGTATTGCCTGTCTTTGTGTGAGGTTATGGAGGGGTCTCCACTGGGAGGGGAACATCAGGCAGATGGGGATTAGAAGCAAAGCTTGGCCCTACAGAGAGCTCGAGCCATTCTGAGTCAGGGAGAACCTGACTTCTTCCCTTGTTAAATTTATTTCTGAACTTTGGGCTCTTTTTGGTTCAAGGGTTCAGAAGCAGTTTTATTTTGATTAAGGATAACCTTGTTTGCCTTATTCTAAAGAATATGCCCCCAAAGATCCAGTGCCCCTGGAATTAGAGATGCACCGAGCAGGGGATAACGTCTGGGCTTGAGTCTCCTCTCCTCTGTGCGTGCTGGGAAATAGGAAGTACTTTGAGGAACTTTTTAAAAAAAGTGTCAGACGGGAGAAGCTGGAAAAGGCGAATGCAACCCCCGGCCACTCCCTCCTCACTGAGAAAAAACCTTTCTTGTAATTTTGCTTCTTTTCTCTCAGGTTCTCAACCCTTTCTACATTTTCCAGCTGTTCAGCGTGATCTTGTGGAGCACCGATGAATATTATTACTATGCATTAGCAATTGTGATTATGTCTCTAATATCCATTGTTAGCTCACTCTATGCCATTAGAAAGGTAAGCTAAAATGACTAGTGTGAGTAGCTTTATTTTGCTAATAAACATTTTTAATCATTGCTTGAAATCCCTGTTTTGAAGTTTTAATTAGTCATGTAAGGATATATAAGGAGCTGCCTAACCGAGTTAGACCAATGGTCCATCTTAACCCAGTATTGTCACAACCTGACACAGCAGCAGAATTTCAAATCTGACTTTCCAGAGGCCTCTCCCAGGTGGGCTACCCGAGATCCTGAATCGGAGACGCCGGGGATTGAACTTGGGACCTTATACATGCAAAGCCTGCGCTCTACCACCTGAGCCATGGCCCACCTCGTGTAATGTTCAGCTATCGGTTTGTGTATCCCATCATTTTGAGATGTTATTGATGCCAAAGAACCCCAAAAAGCGAGAAGGGCAGCTAGTTTAACCTAAACATTGAACAGCATTTGCCACTTCAAGTCCTCCACAAGATGGGTACTGTGGAGACTAAAAACCATTATCTACTTTTTTAAAATATTTCCCACAAGATTTAAGTGGAACGATTGGCTTCACTGATGAATTTTCATCCCTATTAGTTCATAATTGTTGGACATTACCCACTGGAAATCTAGTCAAAATCATGAGAAACAGTGCCAGTTACTGCATTTACAACAGCATTTTTCTATACTCTGAACACGCTCCACTGTACTACCGTGTCTGACTTTGAATTGGAAGTTGGGGTATCAGTACTGACGAGAGAGAAGTTTCATCTGGACCGTTTAGAAGCAGTAGTTCTAAGATACTGTTCCTCATGCACGATTTGTTTTTTTAACAATTGCTGTTTTAAAATCCACTCCATTGAACTGTGTGTATAATTTTATTGTGTGAGATTTAGCCATTTTGAGGAAACAGTCCAACAGCCTGGGCAATAATCCCCTTCCGCCCGCCCCCATGCCACATGCGCACAAGACCCCAGACTTGGGTGGTTTCAGATCGAATCCATTGCCTAATGCCGTCTTATCATGTAACTGTTCCCTATGATTCTGAGGCATTAATCTCTGCAAAGAAGCTCAGCCCGAATCCATGGCAGAGCAAAATGGAGCCCGCTGTCTGTGCTTCTGGTTTACACATGCGTTTTCTCTTTCCCCAGCAATATATTATGCTACGTGACATGGTAGCAGCACACAGCGTGGTCAGGGTCTCTGTCAGCCGAGCAAATCAAGGTGAGCAGCATTGAGCAATTGGCTTGAAAGGATCAATGTAGTGACAGCGCAAATCTATGCTCAGTCCAGGCTGGTTAAAGTAACGTGAGGTGGTGGTGATCTCGCAGCAAAGGTAGAATGTGTCGATCCCCTCCTACTGCTTGGTTGGATTCTTCCGGTTCAGCCATTGTCAGCTACGATAGAGATGATTAGGCCCTTCCTCGTTTCCCCCTTACCTTTCTGTAGCCACATGCAGCTGCTGTTCCAGTAGTGTGTATATATAAACTTTATTACGTAGCCGCTATGGCCATTGCAAATATTTAAAATAACACAACTCCTGATACAGATATTAGAATAAATAGTACACAAACAGTTAAAACCTGACACTCCCATGACCTGCACAGGGTATCCAAACCAACCGACTAAGGTTGCATATTGCGGACTTGCCTCTTTCCTTTTGGACTTTATGATATTAACAGTACCCAAGTAATACATCCCTTTATCCGAAATTGCTGGGGAGCAGTCACTCAGAAGAAGACACACACAAAACGTAATGGATTTTCTCGGGTACGGGGCAATAAATTTCTCACGGGCCCCAGAATACCAGGGGCAATCCAATAGGATATGATCCATGGAATCAATATGGTTAAGAGAGCATTGACACACCCGTTCGGCTAAGGGGATACCTCTAGATCTTCCTTCAGTCAATGCAGAAGGGAAGGCATTTACTCTCGCTAAAAAGAATAACCTTCTATTCCTGTGCGCCATTCCCTTATCCAAATAGGGCATAGGGGGACAATCTCTATTAACGATCGGGATAAAACCCGAGGGCCTTACTAACCCCCACTAATGCTCGTAGCTCTTGCTGAGACAGATCTTTCAGCCTATCTATCAATAACTTTTTTGCCCCTTTAAATCCCAAGGGAGCAAATGCCTTATTTTATCTACCACTACCTCAACCCACCAAATGGGGGTGGTCTCCTCTAAGATCAGCTGAGACAGCGGCACTGCCCTTTTGAAAACAAGGCGGAGCCAGTAATTTATTGCACCCATTCCAGTAGTAGACTGCTTGTCAATTGGGTGAAATGAGCCCCCCGCCCCCCAATCTTCCGTCGGTGCTGTACAACGAATGAGACAGTCTGTGAGGTCACCAGCTGCAATAGATCCAAGTTCTGCTCATGTGGGGAGGGACAGAGTAGGGTCCTGAGATTAATCAAACAGCAAATTTATTGTGTTTACATTTCTCCAAGGAGCCTGAAAATCTATGATCCAATATAAAGCTTTAGTAAATTGTTCCTCCTTCCCCTTCTGACAGGATTTCATTCTTAGCCTGGCCTCCGACAGCACAATTAAGCTGCGAGGCCTTGCCTATAGCTGCTCTTTTGTGGTGCCACTTTCATTGTCCACCACTTGGCTTTCCGACCTTTTTTCCATCCTCTACAGGGGGCGCTGTTGGTATTTGTAACTGCTCTGCGACAGCAACAGCGTGCACAGGCATGGCTAATGGCTATTACCGTCCCTGCAGCCGGCTTCTGCTGATAGTGATTTGCAAGAACTTCTTTCTAGTTGCATCATAAGAGCATGCTCTCCAACTTCTATTTCAATCATTCAGAAATAGAAGAGATCCTTTCCACGGACCTTGTACCTGGAGACATCATCGTGATTCCATCTAATGGGACAATCATGCCTTGTGATGCAGTACTTCTCAGCGGCACCTGCATCGTCAATGAGAGCATGCTCACAGGTAAAGTCCCAGCTGGCTGCATGGTCCCACTCAAAAGGGTTCCTTGGGAAGCTTTAGGCCAGTGATGACTTGGTTCACCTAAGGCCCTTTCCAATCCTACAATTCTCTGGTTCGCATGTTCTAACAAAAAAAAAAGTCTTTCCATATCCCAGGTAATGTGTCCTGTCACTGCACCCTTAGACAGTGAGGAAAGTTCACCTTGTTGGCAGGAAGGTGAGTGGGAGGTGACGGCTTGGTGTGTTGCCGGCTGGTGTAACTGCAGCAAGCGAGCTGGAATTGGCAGAGCTGTGACTCTCGTGGTTTGGCTGCCTAGGAGTCATGTGACAGTTGGCCACCAGTAGGAGCATTGGCAAGACCGTGAAATGTCGCAAGGGTCAGTGGTGATAAAGGGCCTGTTCCCTGACCTGGCACCCCTCCTCCTCCGAGTGCCTAGATTCACTCTCCTTACTTACATGCCTCCTCAACAGCCTTTTATTGCATAGCTTTTTATGTAAAGCTGTTTAAAACGGTTAAAAAAGGAAGCTGCAAGATGAAAATTTCTTTTAGAATTTTCAGACCTAAACTCCTACAAAGTGAGCAGTGTTGAAATGGGTGCATGTTAACTCTGGAGCTGGGTGTTTGTGCGGATGACTGATTGGTAGGCTCCTGGAGAAATGGAGGCTGGTTTGATCTTGAGTCCTATTTCCGTTCATAAACCCTACAATATTTAGTTCTTAATTGTTCATATTCCTGTGTGTGAATAGTTACTGAGCCAGTGCCCAAATCTGATGATGGACATAGGCCAACTGAGTTCATTTAAATAGACTTAAAATCTGAACTGCATTACTACTCCTTACTATGCCAATTAAATTGACTTTTGTGCTACTTTTAGTTTTACTGCAGTACTACGATCAACAGAACTGGGTATATTTTATTAACTGAATGCATCTTTCCCCTTTTATTTAAGGTGAAAGTGTTCCTGTAACAAAGACCAACCTACCAAATCCTATAGAAGACCCAAAAGCAATGGAAGATGAAGTTTACAGTCCAGAAATCCACAAGCGACACACTTTGTTCTGTGGGACCAATGTCATTCAAACCCGTTTTTACACCGGAGAGCTAGTCAAAGCCCTGGTCGTTAGAACAGGTAGAGATTTTTAAATTTTCCAGTCCAGTCCCATCCCATCTCAGGTAGTTTTGGAAAAGCACCCAAGTCTCATTTTGGCACGAGACTTTATTATGTACCACTTTTAATGAGACCTAGTCTCCTAAATCACTTAGGTGCTTCTAAAAGTTTTATCCATAATGGCCATGACCCGCAAACCACTTACTCCAAAGTAAGACCTAGGTGGCTTAACCTGGCATTCCCTGAAGTATTTGGCAAAGTGCTTGGAAAGGTTCTGTGCACTTGCTAGTAGACCATGGGTTTGTCAGCGCTGGAAGAGAATTAAAAACCTGGCTAGAGATGTTTCACAAGCTTTTAGCTTAGTTTTCAAGGTGTAAGGTTCCACTAATTCCTCTACATGGTTTACCGCTGGGATGGGGGTGGGGGAACATTACGTACCGCTCTGCCCAGGAAGTGGGGAGGAGATTGAGGTTCTGTTCTGCCCTTAAATACGCTGTCTAGCATGAAGGGGAGGCAAACGCATCAATACCCATGTACTTCTTGATGCAAAGTGTGAGCCAGGGAGGCATTGGTGACTTGCTGAACTCCAGGAGCACCCCTGCTGTCCCACAAGTGAGATGCAAAGTCTCGTAAGGAGCAGAAAGATTCCATGGGAGGAATGGATGCTCAGCATTTTTCAGGAACAGGCCCTTGGTAGCCGCTGATGCATGAAATGTTGATAAGAGAGCATTTGCTCTTTTTGATGCAGATAGTGATGATTTCCTTGTACAAGAAGCTAATCAGCGCCCACAAGTGTTAACAAACCTCATGGCTCAGAGGAGCTAACCTAGGGCTTTGTTGCATTGTGTGGCACAGCCATTGTTTGCTCTCTTAATCTGTTTTCTTAAAACGCCTCTCATTATAGGCTTTAGCACGTCAAAAGGACAGCTTGTTCGTTCCATTCTGTATCCAAAGCCGACAGATTTTAAGCTCTACAGAGATGCCTACATGTTCTTGCTGTTTCTTGTGGTGGTGGCAGGCGTTGGATTTATTTACACCATTGTCAACAGCATACTACACAAGGTACAGCACTCAGCCCTATCCTAACCACAGAGGCCAGTCGGTGTGTTGGGTAGAGTCACGGGACACCACTGAGTCATTTACTAGGAATAGCCAGTTGAGCTGCATTCAGAGGTTTTTTTGCTGACTCTTTTCCATGAACGTTTTGAAAACATGTTCATGGGCAGAAATGGCAAAACTTCATTAGTGGGAAGTGAATTTTGAATGGCCAGTATGCACCTCTCAAACAGATCTAAACTGTATTTAGCAAACTAGAAATAGGGTGTTGTGCGACAGATACGCCACTGGTGTGAAATGCTGAAAACGTGGCTCAGAAACGAACTTTATGCAAGTATTTATTCCTAGGGATTATTGGCCAAAGTTATAGAAATGCATTGTCGGCCTTTTAAACCTATTGGGAATGAATGTCCAAGGATTAACGTGACCCTCCTGGACTTAGATTGCTTTCCCTTGTAAATAGCATCTAATGCAAAGATATTGGTGTATCTTTTAAGCAGTGATGATTTTTTTTTTTTTTTGTTCTCTGAATTTTGTGCTTCCTTTGTAGGTTTCTGCTGGCATAATAATCATTGAGTCGCTTGACATTATCACTATCACTGTGCCCCCAGCACTCCCTGCTGCAATGACTGCTGGGATTGTTTATGCACAGAGGCGGTTGAAGAAAGTGGGCATCTTCTGCATCAGTCCTCAAAGGATAAACATATGCGGTCAGCTGAATCTTGTGTGCTTTGACAAGGTTAATTCAATGTTGTTTTAATGAATGGCTGTGAAGTGGGGTGTGTGGTTATAGAAGGCACTACAGGGAGCCTCACCCATGACTGAAGGGATGTGACTCTTTTCTTTTTTTTGTAAAGGCAACTCTTTGCAGTAAGTGCAGGTTCTGTGTGAGTTGATGTGTTGCCTCTGATGCGTCCTTCACCGGAACAAACACTGCCCAGCTTGGCCAAGACTGAAAACCTAAAGCCATGCACAAAAGGACCAGTTCGGACAGCTCCTCCTGGGCGAGTCCTTGATCATCTGGCTGTGGGGGAGGGCGAGTTACCCTGCTCCAGCCCAAACTCCGCCTGCTTTCTCTGCACTAAAACTGGAGTTCCCAAGCTTTTTCCTATGGCCCCACACGCCACAAAAACATAACTTATCCATGCTGCCTGTACCACGCCCCCCACTGCTGAGCTGCTGTGTCCTGGCCTAGTCCTAGACCCGTGCAGTAGCAGCGGCGGCGGCAGCAGGTCACAGGCGTTCAGTGCAGCACGGGCTGTTCCGGAGGGAAATGGCCAGGCAGCGTGCATGCGTGTAGCTCTCTGGGCACTGGCCCCTAGACAGCCATGAGACATGCACACTGTTGCCTTCTCTCACCTGCTCCTGGCTTTTACCCAGCCTTGTGCCATCCCTGTAACTAATCGGTGCCCCCCAGTTTGAGAGTCACTTATCGAAGCTCGTACTTCCCTGGATCTTCAGGCCACTGTGCTGTTTCGCTTCCCCAGGGGCTCCTGCACCCCTTCTCCCCAGCTTACCGTGCATGTTGATCCCTCCAGGTTGTCTTTCCCCCATGTGCCTGGCCAAGGGCTTCTCTCTCCAGTTCCCTTTCTCGCCCTCTGCTGGCATTCCTTCCTGCTGGCTTTGGGGACATACCTGCTCTCTTTTATTCGGCCGGCTGCAGGGAGCTGCTTATCTGATCTGCCCTTGCCCCTGCCGACAAGCAGCCCCTGCGGCGCTAGCCCTTTAGGTGTTGCTCTGAGCTGGGGTGTGTAAACCCTGTGACTTGACTTGTTCATCTAGAAAGAAGACTGGCAAATATTAGGCTTCAGAATTAGGCTTCTATGTACGACCAAGGGCCAAATCAGTGGTGCCTCGAGGTTGGGCCAGTTCCAAACTCAGCGCCCCCAAGTGCTCAGAAAGCTCCGGCCTGTCTCCTTTTGAGCCAAAGTCCAAGCTGATATCTTTAAGAATTGTTCCACAAAGAGCAAGTTGGATCATTTTATGAGCCCCGCTGCGCGAGTTTCTGTGTACAACTGCTCCACCTCTTTGTTTGAATTAAATTAAATTAATTAGGAACCTTGGTGTACATTTTTGAAAGTGACTTAGTCAGTTGGACACCAAGGCCGCTATCCAGAAACCACTTACTCCAGAGTAGCCCTATTGAAGACCAGTTTGTGGATTGCAGCCTGGATCGAATAAATCCCTACTTAGATTGTTTTGAAAATGTTACCTTTCGTAATTTGTTTTTAAAAATGAATGAATGTTTCTACACAGTGAAAATGCAGTTAAATTGTTGAGTGTTAAATCTTTTGTAGACAAATTTTTTTATATTTTGCAGGAAATAAAGTGAACAGTCACTATTCACGTACAACTGTTCTCTTTTCTGATGATAACTCTTGCTGTGTTCATGTCCTGAGTCTACAAGTTTGCCTTTCCCCTTCTGTCCCCTGTCAGTGCTCCGCACGGGTAGCTCTGCGCATGGCCGACAGGAGGCAGAAGAAGAATTTTTGTTGTGCGCATGTGTAGCTACCCTCCTCAGTCGAAACTTCTGCCTTCAGCTGTCAGGAGGTGAGCCACGGCTCTCCGAGGGGGGGAAAAAACCAACCCAGCAAGAAAGACGTAGAAAGAGGAGGACGGAGGTGCGCTCGTAGTTAGAGCTGCACCAGCTCAGGGCGGCGAGGGTGCCGGGGAGAGCTGGACCCATTTAAAAAAAAAAAAAAAGACTTCCGCGCAAAGCGCCCGGGAGCTGCAGAGTGGGGTGTCTGGAGCGAAGTCCAACACCCTCCCCCCCATATACGCCACCGACGTTCCGGATCGGGGGAAGGCCGCCCCAGGTTGCTGCGCAAAGCGCCCGGGAACCTGAGCACAGGGATCGGGGGAGCCGATGACCCCTCCCCCCTCCTACCAGCACACAGCAACAGTGCGCAGGATTCGGCTCCGGACCCAGCTGTGGTGCCGCCCCCGCCCCGAAACCAGGGTCTCCCTGTGAGTAGGCCCAGCGGGGCGCATTGTTCCAAGCTTACAGCCCCGTTTGTTTTTTTTTCCCCTCCCCTTGCCTGACGCCAAGCAGGGGTGATGGAAGGAGCTCCTGACACAGATGTGCCTCAGGCAGCTCCAGGGCAGGGGAGCTCAACTATGGATATTCCGTCTCTGGCGGCATCCATGGAAAAAAATAAAAAATCGCTAGACCGCTCATGGGACCTGCAAGGCAAGGGCCCTGACATCCCCTCCCCCTCTGCCACAACCCCTAAAAAGGCGGGAAAAGCAGCAGTCAAGGCGGCAAAGAGGGGCAAGCGTCCACCAGTGAGCTCTCTTCCGAAACTCCTCAGATCCCCTCAGCACTCTGCTGATGAGAGTGAGACTGAAGTGCGGGCCAAAAGGCCTAGGGATCTGGATGACCAGATCTCAGTTGAATATCAGGATCCCAGGGATAAAGAAAGACAATTTCCCCTCCCATGCAGGGATGAATTTATGGCCCAAGTAGTTAAGACTCTCCAACTAGTTGAGAAGCCACCAAAGGAGACCTCGTCAGACTCCCAGGAGGAGGATGATAGAGACTATATTCCCTTCGTCCATTGCAGGGACTCAGGGGCCCCGTTAGACAAGGCCTTTGAGAAGTTAATACTGGAGGAATGGAAACAGCCCGACAAGACTAAGAGGATGAATAAAATTCAATCCTCTTTATATTCCATCTCCAGGAAAAAGGAACCACGGCTAAAAAATCCGAAGGTGGATGCAGCAGCGGTGTCAGTGGCCAAACAAACTGTCTTCCCCACAGAGGGGGACTGTTACCCCAAGGATGCCACAGACGGGGGCATAGAAGCTTCCTTGCGAAGGGGGCTAGACTGTTCCTCCACAGCTATGAGGGTTAATGTCATATCCTCGTATGTGGCTAGAGCACTGTTAGCATGGACCCAGGAAGCCCAGGGTTTGAATGTCTCTGACAAGAGGGCCCAGGCCCTGTCTGCTCGAATTAATTTGGCAACAGCGTTCCTTGCAGATGCTACAGTGGACGCCATGTCATGGTCCGCAAGGGCAGTGGCAACCGCTGTAGCTGGAAGGCGTAAATTATGGCTTAGGACCTGGCAGGGGGATCCTACTGCCAAAAACCTACTCTCAGCCTCTCCTTATAAAGGGTTTAAGTTATTTGGCATCTGTCTGGAATAGTGTTCTTGCACACGCCAATGATAGATCGAAGCAGAGGAACCTACAACAAATGGCGGCAAAAAAGTCGCCATTTCGTGCCCCTTACCTTAGGAACAGGGGAGGATATAGTTCCGGGTATGGCCTTTTTCGTAGGCAGGGACAGTATAGGTTCGATCAGGTGAATCGATTCAGCCCCCGCAGAGGATCAAGAGGCCAAGGACCCAGATATGATAAACAGCGTTCAAGGCCCTTCCCTCAGTCAAGAAAAGCTGACGCATGACTGTCCGGGGACAATGCAGGTGGGGGGCAGGCTACAACATTTTTACAACTGTTGGGCAAAGTCAACATCAGACACCTGGATTCTGGACTGTGTAAATCACGGTTACAGTATCGAACTAAGAGGCACACCCTGGCACGGCTTTATTGCATCCCCAAAGTCAGCAAAGCCCCCAAAACATCGAGCAATGCTTCTGGAGATGCAAAGACTCCTGGCAATAGGGGCAGTAGAACAGGTGCCCCATACCCAGCGGCGCCTGGAACTGTACTCCATCCTTTTTCTAGTTCCCAAAAAGACCGGGATCTGGAGAGCGGTGCTAGATCTGAAATCGCTGAACAAGTCAGTACGATATCAGCGGTTCAAGATGGAGACAGTCTCGTCTATTTGCCAGGTCATTAGGATTGGAGATTGGTTAGCGTCCTTGGACCTCAAGGACGCGTATCTCCATATTCCGATAGCGGAGCCACATCGCCAGTGGCTACGTTTCTTCTATCAAGGGGATCATTACCAGTTCAGAGCCCTTCCATTCGGCCTCTCGTCAGCCCCGAGAACCTTTACCAAAGTATTGATTCCCCTGATAGCGAAGCTGCGGAAGGAAGGCGTCCACATCTACCCCTACCTGGACGACCTTCTCATCAGAGCCCACTCCAGGGAAAGGACCCTAGCGGATGTGGCCAAGACAATAAGTTATCTCGAGCTCCACGGCTTCTTGGTCAACAAGGAAAAGAGCTATTTAGTACCGACTTGCAAGCTACAACACCTAGGCGTGCTGATCGATACTTCCTTAGGCACCGCACACATACCACCGGACAGACAGCAGCGCATCAGGGTAATGGTAACCCAGCTGAGCTACCAATCCTGGGCAAGACAAAAATGCCTAGCACAGCTGCTCGGCCTCCTGGTATCCTGCACCAAGCAAGTCCAATGGGCGTGTTTCCATCTTTGCCCCTTGCAACAGCTGCTGATGCCTATGCAAGTAGAGCTCACAAAAGGTCTCAATCCATGGGTGCAAATACCAAGAGGTTTTCGAAGGTCAGTGTCCTGGTGGTTAGGGGAGGAGACGTTCACCGCCGGAATCCCTCTCTCGGATCCCAGTTGCACGGTCATAACAACGGATGCCAGCCTGATGGGCTGGGGAGCCCAGATGGGATCCTCATCGGTACAGGGGCTGCGTTCCCCCTTGGAACGCACTCACCATATCAACTTCCTGGAACTCAGAACGATTCGCCTGGCCCTACAGCAGTTAGCCCCCAGCATAAGGGATTCGCACATTCTGATCTATATGGACAACACAGCTGCGAAAGCTTAGATCAACCATCAGGGGGGATCCAGGGCGCCAGCACTCCAATGGTAAGCTGTGAGATTGTTTTCATGGGTGCAGCACAATCTGAAGTCAATAAAAGCGCTTCACATAAAAGGAACAGACAACATCCAAGCGGATTGGTTGAGTCGGCAATCGCTGGACCCGCATGAATGGCATCTCCACCCGGAAGTGTTCCAGACCTTGGCGAGGCAATTCGGGCAGCCGGTGATGGACCTATTTGCAAACAAACACTCCAAGCAAGTACTGAGGTACATGGCAAAATTCACAGACGGAGAAGCGGAGGCGATTGAGTGCGTCTGTCAACAATGGCCAAAGGGACTACTTCATGCCTTCCCTCCGATCCCATTGATATCCAGAACGGTAGTCAAAATCTTCAGAGAGCAAACCCAGGTGATCCTGGTTGTCCCATACTGGCCAAGGAGACCATGGTTCTCCAATCTGGTGGAACTGAGCTTGGATCGCCCGCTACATCTTCCACTACGACCAGACCTATTGTCCCAGGGTCCTCTCTGGTGCGACAACATTGCCATATTGAAACTGACGGCATGGCACTTCAGCGCACAGCACTGAGGGCGCCGGGCTATTCTGAGGCCGTTCTGGGCACGTTGCAACAGGCTAGATGCCCAGCCACCAGGAAGGCCTATAGCTCTTCCTGGAAAACCTTTGCTTGTTGGGCAGGGAACAAGGGTGTGGACCCTACTCAGGCTGGGGTGCATATTATTCTACAATTCCTGTAGGAAGGATTAGAAAAGGGAGAGACCGAACACATTGGCCCGCCTGGCGCCATTGCATCGGTCTTACAGTCAATCTCTCATAATAAGATTCTCCCATATAGGCATGTTAGGCAGTTTCTCCGTGCTGCACGTAACATCTGTCCTCCTGTAGCACACAGGTGTCCGCCGTGGAACCTGAGTTTAGTTCTAGCTGCTCTCACAAGAGCTCCTTTTGAGCCCCTCCGGCATGTATTGTTCTACATGTTGACCCTTAAGGTCGTGTTTCTAGTAGCGGTGACATCGGCCCGAAGGGTATCTGAATTAGGGGCTTTGTCTATGGAAGACAATTATTGCTCCTTTAAGGAACAGTCTGTCACCCTTAGAGTAGATGAGGCATTCATCCCTAAGGTAAATTCTACCTTCCATAGGGCCCAGGAGTTAGTCTTGCCTTCCTTTTGCCCCAAGCCCTCTCACCCTAAGGAAAAGGTTTGGCACACCTTACATGTGAAGAGGGCACTCAAGATCTATATTAAAAGGCCTCAGGGAATCGGATCTACATCTGCCCTATTTGTTAACATCAGACCGAGTTATGGTGGCAAGAAGGCCTCTAAAGTGTTAATTTCCAGGTGGGTAAAGCAATGCATAATAGAGGCCTATAAGGCAAAGAATAAGGTTCCCCCTCTGCAGATCTGGGCTCAGTCAGTCAGGGGCGCTGCCGCCTCTTATGCTTTTAAGGCGAGGGCATCCTATGATGAGAGACGCAGGGCAGCAACGTGGTCCTCCCCGCATACCTTCGTCAAACATTATAAATTAGACATTTTCAGATCCGCGGATGCGGCTTTTAGCAGGAGGGTCTTGCAGGCAGTTCTGGTAGTTCCCAGGACTGTTTGCTCCCACCCATAGTTTCGGGCCTGGGTACATCCTGTGCGGAGCACTGACGGGACAGAAGGAGAAACAAAAATTGGTCACCTACCTCGGTGAATTTGTTTCTGTTCTGTCATCCTGTCAGTGCTCCGGCCCTCCCTGTCAGACAGCGCCTATCTAGCTGGGAGGGCATCCAAGGATTCCCAATTAACAAGGTTAATAATAAGCTTATGTTTACGCTGCTCTCTAGTTCAAGGTTTGTTAAGCAATAATTCCTAAACTGTCAAGTCCCCAGTAGGGGCACCATGCTAATGAGTTGCATATGAGATTTTTGCAGATTAATGGAGACTATCCTCGGCTTGGTCATCGACTGAGGAGGAGGGTAGCTACACATGCGCACAACAAAAATTCTTCTTCTGCCTCCTGTCAGCCATGTGCAGAGCTACCCGTGCGGAGCACTGACAGGATGACAGAAGAGAAACAAATTCACCGAGGTAGGTGACCAATTTTTGTTTCTCCCGGGAGATCCTCCTGGACGTCCAGTCAGTACAGTAGGGTAGATCCCCGCCACAACCAGTAGGAGGCAGACATTCAGATTTTGTGGAGCATGCTCTGTAGGATCTATCCATAGCTCTCCAGTGTTTTGTCTGCCTTCACACTGCCTTCTCCTTAGACCCTAACCCCGCTGGAGCTGGGAGCGTGCCTTGTCGGTCGCGGCCAGAGCCCGACAGCGACGCTTCCATCAGCTCAGGAGCTGTCTCTTATACACATCTAGATGTGTATAAGAGACAGCCCTAACCCCGCTGGAGCTGGGAGCGTGCCTTGTCGGTCGCGGCCAGAGCCCGACAGCGACGCTTCCATCAGCTCAGGACCAGGCGCTATCAGGGACGGGGAGCCACCACCACAGCCGCCACCGCCTGGCCTCCAGCCGCGGTGGCATTCTTGTCCTCCAGCGCTCCCCCGACTCCAGAGCCGCAGCTTGTAGCCCGGCAAGCAGTGACAGGATAACTCCTGGATCTCCCCCCCTCTCCCCTCCCCAGCCGCGTTCCAGAGAAGCAGTGAAGGCGGGAAAGGTCCCCCTATGGGCCACGTTCCAAAGTAGCGACGAAGGCAGGAAAGTGAAAGAGCGATGGCGGGACACTCGCCCCTCTCCCTGCAGGCCTCGTGACAGCAAGGGGCAGCATCAGCGGGAGAGCAAGAGCCAAAATGGCCACCACAAGGAGAATGGCGGCAGCAGCAGCGGACGCCGAGACAGAAGAGACGCAGCAACAGTAAGCCCTCCGATTCCTCCTCCCCCGGCCCAGGACACCCATATGGAGGTTCTCAGGGAGATTCTCTCCCAACTAAAAAGGAAGAGATCTCCTCCTCAGAAGAAGAAATTCCTCCCTACAAAGACTGCTGTAGGGACGTGGGGAAAGGCAAACGCCCCAGGGCCAAGAGACCCTGCAGGGATGTCGATCCAATCCTCCAAAGAGGAGTGAAGCCAGAGGCCTGGAGGAAAGAGGAAGAAGGGGGTCTTGATCTCCCAAGCAGAGACCAATGAGGAGGAGGGGGAGACTTCAGACAGCTTCGTTGCTGGCAAACACAGGACTCTGACTTAGAGTGAGGGCTCCTCCCCAGAGAAGGGAGAGCTGGAGGAGACAGTGCTCGAGGCTTTAGCGGACCCTGACAGACAGTTTCCCAATAAACACGGGGACCAATTTACCCCCTGGTCATAAAGACCTCCACCTGCGGCAAACAAAGACAAGGAGGCCTCCTCAGACTCCTCGGACGAGGAACAGAAGGAAGGCAGGGAGTCTATCCCTCGGCCTAGGGCCGGAGACAGAGGGGTGGTGCTGGACAGGGCGTATGAAGAGATCATCAAGAGGGAACAGTAATGCCCTAATAAGGCGGGCAGGATTAATAAAACTCAGACAGCCCTCTATTCTCTAAAAGAACAAAGAGGATCCTGGCCATCCCTAAGGTGGATGCAGCAGCAGCACCCCTAGCCAGGAATTCTGTTTTCCCGACCGAAGGGGAGGATTTTCCATGGGATCCCACTCACAAGAGGATAGAGTGCAACTTAAGGAGGAATTTCGAGGAAGTAGCCTCCATTGTTAAAATGGCCACACTCACCTCCTATTTTTCTAGGGCAAGTGATTACACGGGGTGAGTGGCTGACCTTCCTCGACCTGAAGGAAGCTTATCGGCATGTCCCTATTCTCCCCGCTCACAGATAGCGGCTCAGGTTCAAGTATGCCCGGCAACACGGGCAATACACGTGTGGAAGAAAATAAATCTTCAGTCTGTGTGGAAGTTGGTCTGTCAGAAAACACTTTCTTTATTTTGCAATTGCAATAGGAGAGACCTTTTCTCTAGCAGAGATTGCCTCTGACAGAAGAAAAGAAAAGTCTCTGCTGGTTACAACAGTTTGGCATGTTTATAGCACTCTGCGAAGGTCTGAATTGTATCCATTCCTTATCAGTTACACAAAATAGAAAAGAAGATTTATAAAACAAAGCATTTTGTGGTCTGTCAGCAAGATTCAGTTCAAGGATTTTTCCCTTAGTTCAGCATATTTCTCTCACCCGTCTGTGATGTACTTCCTTGACCAAAGTTAAGTTTAAGGCCTAAAGACTACTTCCACACACGGCCCTTCCATTCGGCCTCGCCACCTCTCCCAGGACATTGAGGGAGGTCAACAGGACCACGGATGACGTGGGTCAAGCGGGCCAGGTACCCTAGGGTCTCTATGAAAATGACCAGGACCCTATTCACCAGGATACAATTAGCCTAGACCTTCAAAGCGGATTCGTCAATGAATATCCTCCGCCAGGCATCCTGAGCAGCGGCTTCCAACATTGAAGCCCGCCACCGCCTATGGGTCAGATTCTGGAAGGGAGATACACATCCAAAATCGCTCTGGTGGGCGGTTCCTTCCAAGGGGCCAGACTTTTGGCGTCTGCCTAGACAAGGTCCTCGCAGATCCCATGGACAAATCAAAAAGCAAACATTGCAAACAGGGGGTATTACAAAAAAAAACTTGTCAGCCCTTCAATGCTTCATACCAAACATCAGGAGGCTCCAGACTCCCCTTTTTCCCACAGAGAGGGAACTGGCAGAAATACAGGCCCAGACGGAACAAGCAGAAGGGCAACAGTGACAGAAACATGCATGTGCAGAACGCCGGGCGTCTCTAGGCAGACGCATGATTGAACACCCCCCCCCCCGCTTACGAAATAAGCCTGGGGGGCAAGCTGCAACTATTTGCGGAAGTTCAAAACGGAGACCTACAGTCCATTTGCATGCTTACAGGAGCACTGTTTCCTAGTTTAATTTCAAGAAGAGCCACCTCGTTTCTCCCCCCCACCCCCCAAGACCCTAGAACATCTGGGAATGATGATTGACACCATCAAGTACAAGCTTTTTCTGATTCAACAGAGACAACAAAAGCCACACCTCTTAATACACCAGATCTCGAAAGCCCGCAAGTCCACACTCAAGACACTAGCGAGCTTACAGGGCACCATGACCTCCTGCCTGGAAATTCTCCAATGGGCCAGATTCCTTTCCCAGCTGCTTCAGAGGTTTCTACACCCATGGCAGGACCTCCTGACTCAGGGAGGAAACCCATAGATCACAGTCCCAACGACGCTCAAGAAGTTCTTCAACTGGCAGCCTGTTGGGTTGGGTGACGCACTCACAGGGCAGAACGGCGCAAGGCACGTAGCTTCTGGGGGGGAAACATCATCACATCAACTGACTTGAATTCCGGGTGACTTACCTAGCTCTAAGAGACCTGGTGCCGATCTTACAAGGAAAAGACATACTGGTATACACAGACAACACAGTGGCAAAAGCCTACATAAATCACCAAGGCGGACCTCGATCTGAATCCTTACACCAACAGGCGACCACACTAATCAAAGGGGTGAAAAGCAACTTGAGATCATCAAGGGGCCAAACGAACACGCAAGCCGATTGGCTTAGCCGAGTGGCGATCGACCCGGGGGAATGGTATCTTCTCCCGGCAGCATTCGAGACCATAGCCAATTGCTTCGGGCATCCGGAAGTCGACCTGTTCGAGGTCCCAGGCAACGCAAAGACCAACATCTTCGTCTCTCGATTCCTGAACCACCGAGCAATAGCTTTTGACGCGCTAAATCCTGACCTGGACTCTGGGACTACTGTATGCTTTTCCTCCCTTCCCCCTCATTCACAGCACCATGGCAAAGATCAAGCAAGAGCAGGCAACTACTGTATGCTTTTCCTCCCTTCCCCCTCATTCACAGCACCATGGCAAAGATCAAGCAAGAGTGGGCAACTATCAGCTTAGTGATTCCCTTCTGGCCATGACCCCCGTGGTTCGCGGATGTCCAGGACCTAAGCTCAAAGTCTCCCCTCAGGATCCCGAGCAGGCCAGATCTACTATCTCGGGGGCCAGTGCGGCTCAACAATCCGGAGACACTGAAACTGACTGCGTGGAAATTAAGAGGACAGCTTTGTGAAAGCGGGGATACAGTCCTAGACACGTTGCTTCAGTCGAGACGTCCAGCAGCAAAGCGAGAGTAGGGAAGTCGGAACAGCTAAAGCTTCCATTAGGGTGATTTTAGATTCCCTTCAGGAAGGCCTGCATAAGAGGTTGAAACCAAGCACTCTCCAGAGGCAGATAACAGTCCTAAATAGCGCTCTGGGTGCGATAAGGGGCGCAGAGTAGCAAGGCATCCCCATATTATTAGTTTCCTAGGGGCACCAAGAGTCTTCTTCCCCTGTGGGGCACCTGTTTCCCATGGAACCTAAACCTGCTTCTCAAGACTCTTACTAAGACTCCACTTGAGCCCCTCAGGGAAGTTTCTTTGTATTACCTCTCCTATAGATGGCCTTCCTCGTAAGCGTCTCCTCTGCGAGGAGGGTGTCCACCCTCGACTCTTCTGACCCCTCTAGTTACTGGTCGGTCTCCCTCCTACCCTTTGCCTCTAAGCTTTAGGAACGTGTTGTCTACTCCCGCTGCCTGGACCTCCTCTCTGGAGAGGGTCCAGGGAGGAGTTGCCAATCTGGCTTCCACCCCCTTCACTCCACGGAAACTGCCCTTGCCAAGATCATCAATGATGTACTTGTTGCTAAATCTAAGTGCCTCTACTCCATTCTTGTCCTCCTTGACCTCTTTGCTGCCTTTGACACTGTCGACCACTCACTCCTACTGGACTCTCTTCGCTCCCTAGGCTTCTGCGGCTCTGTCATTGACTGGTTCTCTTCCTACCTCTCTGACCGCTCCGTTAATGTCTCTTCCCAATTCCACCTCCTCCTACCTTCCCCTCTCAGTTGGGGTTCCCCAAGGCTCTGTCCTGGGCCCTCTCCTCTTCTGTATCTACACCCTGTCCCTTGGCAAACCTATTGCCTCCCACGACTTCCAATACCATCTTTATGCTGACGATACTCAACTCTGTCTCTCCATCCCCTCTCTCTCCCCTTCTGTCCAAGCTCGCCTCATCAACTGTCTCTCTGATAGCTCAACATGGCTAAGACTGAACTCCTTATCTTTCCTCCCTACCCTTCCTCTCCCGGCTCTTCCCTGTCCATCCTTATTGATGGGGTCACTATCTGCCCCGTTCCCCAAGCCCGTAGCTTGGGCTTTGTCTTCGATACTCACCTTTCCTTTAAACCCTATATTGACTCTGTTGCCAAGTCCTGTCGCTTCACCCTCCACAACATTGCTTGGATTCGCCCCTTTCTCTGTGTCTCCTCAGCCAAAACCCTTTTTCACACCATGGTCATCTCTTGCCTTGACTACTGCAACCTCCTCCTTACTGGCCTGCCCTGCTCTCACCTGTCCCCCTTATCTCCATCCCAAACTCCGCTGCTAGGGTCATCCAGTCAGCCCGTCGCTTCGACCATGTGCAGCCTCTCCTCTCCTCGCTTCACTGGCTCCCCCTTCCCGCACGCATCCTTCACAAACTCCTGATGTTCACGTACAAATCCGTTCACGTACAAATCCCTTCACAACCTGGCTCCCCCTTACCTCTCAGCCCTAGTCTCCTTACACACTCCTGCACACGCTCTCCGCTCCTTCTGTGCTCCCTCCCTTGCTCTCCCTCGTCTCCCCTGCTTCCCTAACCGCCTTTGCCCCTTCTCCCTTGCTGCCCCCCATGCCTGGAACTTCCTCCCTGCCCACATCCTCCTTGCCCCCTTCCTCCGCACCTTCAAATCCCTCCTCACAACCCACCTCTTCCTCGCCGCCTTTCCCAATGCCTGTTAGAACTTTCCTCTCAATACTTACTGTCTGCCCTCCCCGCAGACTCCTGCCTAACCGCAACCAAGCCAAGCACGTGCACCTGAGACTTCGCATCCGCTTGAACGTTGTTTATTCCTCGTCGCTCCCTACGTCCCCTCTCCTTGTCTTCCCCCTCCGTGTCTATTAGATTGTAAGCTGTAGGCAGGGACCGCGTCTATCTCATTATACTGTAAAGCACCAGGTACACAGCTGGTGCTATACAAATGCTTATAATGATAATAATTAATAATTTATTACTCCATTGATTGATTGATTTTGATTTATTTACTTATTGCAGACTGGCACTCTTACTGAAGATGGCTTAGACCTTCGGGAAATCAAAAGGGTGGAAAATGCTCGGTAAGAACAAATATGCTGCCGTACGTACGTGCATGAGACACAATTCCTTGTGTTGGATCAGTTTAATGACATAGGAGCAAAATGTAACCAATGGTGTCTGATGATGAAGATGAATAGATCAAAATGCACTTCAAAATTAGGGTGAAATTCATGTTTTGCCATTTAGCACTAATGGAGCACAGAAACCAGGGAAAAGTCCGTTTGGCTCGTATGTCGGACTCTGTCCTGTCCACACCGGCCGGCCAAGTTGTTTGAGATAGGGGGAGTGAACCTGGTTCAGGTTATTGCTTCTTGTCCCTGTGCATTAGTAGCTCTCTGTGCTCAAAGCAGAGGCCAGTCTGAGAGTGGCCCTAATAGGTTTTGTGCGTGATGTAGACGGGATAACTGGAAAAGCCAAACAGAATTGCTTTATGGTTCCTAATCTATATAAATTCTTTGGGATTAGTTGATATTAAATATTCTAGGACTATTCTTATAGCTACATTGTATTTCCTCTGTTCTCTGTTTAGTTTCCTTTTGCCAGAAGAACAAGCTTGCAACAAGAGCTTGGTGAAGTCTCAATTTGTTGCTTGTATGGCGACCTGCCAGTCACTTACAAAAATTGAAGGGGTGCTTTCTGGTGACCCTCTGGATTTAAAGATGTTTGAAGCCACAGGATGGGTAAGAAGCAGCAGACATCTGAAATGTCAGGTAGCATGCTTTCTCCAAATACAGCTTATAACAGACGGGCTACAATGCTTCAGGGTCCATTGGAAGAGACCATGTCAACATCATTTATAAAAATGGCATCTTAGACCTCAGACCAGGCAATTGAGCTGAAATAGCCTTTCAAAAACTCATTTAGTATTTGCAGACCTGGTGGTGGTGGGGGCGCGAATGGGGGACCTTTTTCTGGCATATCTTAAGTTGAAATTTTGGAGGGATGTTCGAGAGTATGAACTTACAAACCCTTCGGAATTTAATTCAACAGAAGGACTGGTGCCTCTATGCTTTTGCATGCTGGGTGAGATGTTCAGCGCCTTGATTAACTAAGGAGCATTGGGCGTGGGGATGGAGTAGTAGCTACCCAAGTGTCCTTGTCTACCCATTAGTTCGCTGATCTGTTATTTAAAAATAGTTCTCAGTACAATTCTAACCAGAAAGGACCCTTGTCCACAGTACTGACTGTCAGACTTGTGGATTCTGGAAGTATAATAATCTCCTGGGAAACATAATTAATGAGACAGTGAATCAGATGTGTGTTCCATTCAGATTCTGGAAGAAGCGACAGAAGAGGAAACCGCCCTTCATAATCGAATAATGCCTACGGTAGTTCGACCTTCTAAACAGCTTCTTCCGGAATCCAAGCCTGTAACAAACCAGGAAATGGTACATAACATTGATACTTCTTCATCATTGGATTCTTGGTTTCCCTCCATGAATTCTATTTAATGGTTTGATAGGACATTTTTCATAGCAGCGCCCCTCCTTTCTGTGTGGGTCCACTCCTGTACTTACCTAGCTATCTTGCAAGTACGCATTCTATCATTCTGATCCTTACGTACCTGGTCTCCTGCCCTCGACAGGAGTTGGTCCAATAAAAGAGTTCAGTTGGACTACTTGGTCTCCGTAATATTTCAAAGCATACACAGAGCTTTGCTTCCATGTGTTCCAGCTTTTTTTTCTTAGAGCTTTTAGAAATCAGTGCATAACTGCTACATACTAGAATCGTGCAGGTTACTTAGGGATTCAAATAAAATCCTGTAAAAAAAACACTAGGGGTGAAACGAGATTTCGACCTGCTCAAAAATCTAGTTGAGAATAGGCTTCTCAATGAGATTTTCTGGGCTGAGAATCTCAGGAGAATCCGCATTCTTGCCGCCGTTCTCACGAGATACTTGAGTGCCACAAAACGAGCCTACCAAATGTTCTGCATGTGTGTAAAATAGGGAAGGGGGGTGGGCGCATGCGCAGAACGACGGCCACGGCCATTTTGTGCATGTGGTGAGCGTTTTGGGTTTTTTTTGAGAAATGTAACCCTAGTGAGGCTTGAAAGATCTCGCCGGGATTATGAGAGTCATGGCATTCTTGTTTCTCCAGGAGACGATGCTAGCCCCTGCTGTGACGGAACTAACGAAGCAGCAGGTCTTGGTTGCGGAAGGGGCTGTTTTGAATGCTTCGTTTGGAGCTCGTGTCCTCACCGAGATCTGTCCAGCTCCAGGGATTCATGTGTTGTGACTCTGACCCCCTGGGCTAGCTTTGTGCCCTAATACGGAAAAGTGTAGCCCCAGGGAAGCGAGTGAGACTCCCATACCTAACTGCAGCGCACGGCTGATGTTCCCTCGTTTGGGTATTTGCCATGTGCTCTAGAAACGCTTGCTCTCTTCCCTGGGCCTGTCTGCACTTCCATATTTATAACAGTAAGGAACAATACTTGATGATGCTTCTCTCGCTAACTGCTTTCCAACGTGAATGAATGAATCCCGGCAGCCCCTTTGGGAGGGGTCCAGTCAGGATAACGGCTCACGTGGCACGGCTGCGTGGTCACCTGACCAAGACTACACTGTTCTTCTGTGACGGACCTTGGGCATGAGACTTTGAGCTCCAGACTCTTGTCCTGCGCCGCTGCGGTACGCAAAGCGCTGCCTCTGGAGGAGTCTCCTACAGCTCCCATAGGCGGCTCCAGAGTAGGTGGTTTGTGGGTTGCGGCTCATTTGCGGTGGAAGCCAGTGCAAGAGGCATGCAGTATTAGCTGCAAACTAGTGTGAATTGAAACGCTGTGGCCGGATATGTCCGTAGTACATTATTACTTGAATAAAGCTGATTTGCCAGATTGTCACAGGTCACTTTTTTTTCCTTCTCTCTTTTAGGAATTGTTTGAGCTTCCAGTAAGTGTAAACATTTTTTCCTACTCCCACATTAAACACCCTTTTTCTAAGGGAATATGCCTAACAGCCTTTTCTTGGCTGCTTTTATTTTATAGGCTAGTTATGAAATTGGGATTGTGCGTCAGTTCCCATTTTCTTCTGCTTTGCAACGCATGTGTGTGGTAGCCCGAGTGCTAGGAGAGAAGCAGATGGATGCTTACATGAAAGGGGCACCCGAGGTGATTGCCAGCCTCTGCAAGCAGGAATCAGGTAAAGGAAAGTGAATTCTTCCTGGCTGAGTCAGGTGTAAAAAGTTTTGCAAATTCTCAAATGCTTTTTCCCCCCCCCCTTCCCTTTAGTTCCTGTTGACTTTGAGAGCATTTTGGAAGAATACACTAAACAGGGCTTCCGAGTTATCGCGCTTGCTCACAGGAAGCTGGAATCGAAACTGACGTGGCACAAAGTCCAGAATGTTAACAGGTCAGAGTGACACGTTTTTCTTTGGATCTGACAGATTTAAGAGGATTCTTCTTAGTCAAATGTGCCCTATTTACCCTCTTTGCCCCCAGGAAATGGCTCTGTTGGCTAGTTTTTAATCTGGTTTTATCTGTTACATTTTGTTCGTCTTTTTTCTCATCAAAACTTTTTTAGTGGTATCCTTTCTAGCTTGTGAAAATTGGTTGCAACTCGGTAAAAAGTGAAAGTTGCTATGAATGCCAGGGGGTGATGGAAAACTGGATGTACCTTGACCCATGTGCCATAATTTCTGATGTCACATTATCATACTCAAATAGTTAATTTAAACCTCAGAATTAATTGATTTATGTCAATTTCTACCCGGCAAATCGCACACAAAAATACACAATAAAGTCCATAAAAACCCTAATACCCCTGAATCTACCCCCACCCGTTAGATGCCTGGCCCAATAACTGGGTCTTGCACTGCCTCTGAACCAAGGCTCGGGTGAACCTCCAAGGGGAGGCCATGGAGGAGCCACCGAGAAGGCTGCTCTGCGTGACTGGGACGTGTGTACCTGGGACAACGATGGAACTCGCAAGAAGGTGCTCTCAGCTGATCTTGGAGACCACGGTGGGACATAAGGAGGAAGGGCCCGTCCTTTAGATACGTGGGGCCCAGGCCTTCAAGGGTCTTATAGACCAAAACCAGCCCCTTGAATTGTTCCCGGAACGCTATTGGCAGCCAGTGCAGACTCTGAAGCACCGGTGTTATGTGCTTCCGGTGACCCACCCCCATCAAGAGGTGGGCTTCCGCGTTCGGCACTAGCTGCAGCCCCTGACCAGTCTTCAAGGGCAGCCCTGCATAGAGTGCATTGCAGACATCTCGCCTTGAGGTAACAAAGGCAGGATGGAGGATGAGGATAGCCAGATCACTAACTGAAAGAAAGGGACGCAGCCATCTCACCGGCACTCCTGGCCGCTGCTGTGAACTGATGTTCCCGACGCAGCTCAGAATCTGGGAGCACGCCAAGACACCGAATCTGAGTCATCGGTGAGGCCTGTACCCCATCAGTAATGGGCGTCCCAATTCCCGCCCCCCAGGTCCCAAGGCTGGCCAACCAGCATCACATCAGTCTTGTCTGGATTCAGTCTCCGTTGGATCACCTGCAGCCAGGCACTGAGTAAGCACCGAGACTGCAGGGCCTGGGTTAGATGAAAAAGATTAACAGATTTGAGTGTCGTCTGCATATTGATGGCAACGCACCCCAAATCTACGTATGATCTCACCCAGTGGCCTTAGATACACATTGAACAGGAGGCGAGACAAGCTGGAACTCTGGGGGACCCCCAGGAGAGGGGTGGGAGGATGATGAGCAATCACCCATCATCCCCTGCTGGAACCTCTCCAACAGGAACGAATCAAATCACTTGGGAGCCGTCTTGCAGACTCCATCAGGTCCCGCAGTCATGTCAACAACACCTCATGATCAGTTGTATCAAAGGTCTAGTAGGATCTGCAGGGTACAACTTTCTCCGTCAATCTCTTGGCATAGATTGTCGCCCAAGGCCACAAACGCAGTCTCTGCGCTATGCCCAGGACAAAGCCAGACTGACATGGATCCAGGAATCCAGTAGCATCGTGATGCCCCTGAAGTTGCTTGGGAAACNGCCGCACCAGGCCAGGCCCCGCCCCCTGTGCCGGCAGCGGCGGCGGCGGCCCTGGCCCTGTTGCCGGAAGTGGTTGAGTCTGCGGGGAATCCCCTTCTGCTCCGCTAGGGCTGGCCACACCTCCGGGCTCTTCAAGGTCTGTCGGCACGTTCCGGGGGGGTGCGGGCGCCGCTGCGGGACAGCCACACAGGCGGCAGCTGCGCCGGAGGAGCCCAATGCTTACAGTTAGAAACCGGGTGAGCGCTGTCCAGGGAGTCAGCGTCAAGCAGGTTTTTTTGAACAGGGGCCAGAAAACAGCCAATTTAAGGGCATCTGTCACCCTGCCCTCCCATAGGGAGGCATTGACAACCCCAGACAACAGAGGCCCCAGTTGAGGATGGGCACGGATCCAGTTTACAGCTGGTTGCCCGCATTGCCCCAAGAACATCTCCGGGTCAGTGGGTGACACCAGCTGAAACTGATCCAAATAAACCGGACAAGGCTGAGCCTCCATAGCCTCAAACTCTGACTCTGCCATCAAACTAGCAGCCCCCAAGTCATGGTGAATACAAAAGATTTTGTCTGCATAGTGAGTGATAAATTCTTCACAGCAGCGAGCAGCAGATGACTCAACCTCCAGGCAGAGGCAGCCTGGATTGACCAAGCTGTTCACCACCCAGAATGGCTCAGCTGGACGAGACTTTGCAGATGCTTTATGGTAGCAGAGAGGAGAGCTTCCCTCGCCCCCACCCTACCCAGACCCTAGCCCTTCAAAGCCAATCTACAGCACAATCGGTTGTCTTTAGCCATGACTCAAGCACCATCTGTGCTCTAAGCGCCTCACCCCCCCATGTCATCAGTCTCGGGTCCCCTGTATACCAGGATGACCTGTGCTGACGCCACGGTGAAAGAGGACTCCTGGGGCCAGACGTGGTGATGGCCTGGGTCAACACACCATTCCGTGATTGGACCAGGCTGCCAACAAAGCAGCTGTCAAAATCAGTGGGTATATCCCCCAAAGAGTTCTGGGATCCAATTGGCTCCATTAGTCTCCCGGGATGAACCAACCTGACTTGGTCCACCACCCTGACAAGGGCATAGGAGGGCAGGGATCCAGGCAGAAGGTAATGATCCGACCATGACAATGGCATCTTTGTGACACCCCCGATAATCGGAGGGGTGTGTGTGTGCGGGCGGGGGTATCTAGTCCAGCCCCCTGCTTGGATGCAGAATTCCCTAGGCCTGATCAGTCTTATCTTGGAAACCTCCAGGGAAAGAGATTCCCCCACCGCCCTGAGCAGCTATTCCCATGGCTGGGCTGTCCTGGCAGCTGGGAACAGCAGGAGTCGTGTTTGAGGATTCCAGGATGTATTTTGGAATGACCTTCTGAAGAAAGCAAACTGACAGTCCTGTTCTAGGGAACTGGTCATGCTTGTCAGTGAGACTCTTCACTACCCATGACAATGGGACTAGAAGTCTAGTACTTTGCAGATCACTTATGAGACCGGATATTTTTCCTGCTTTCCATGATTAAAATGTTTCCCTTTGCTTTGCAGATGTCCCCAGTATTAGGCCTTGTAATATTTTCTCTTCTTGCTGCAGAAATGCCATTGAAAGCAACATGGATTTCATGGGATTAATTATAATGCAAAACAAACTAAAGCAAGAAACCCCTGCAGTACTTGAAGACTTGCATAAAGCCAACATTCGCACTGTCATGGTAACAGGTCAGCATGGGACTAATATGGCACTTGGGGGGATTGGCTTGAATAGCTTATGATTTCCCTGTTTTGGTTTGGTGTCTTGACAAGGGAGCCCTTTTTGATGCCTCAAAAGCCACTTGTCTTTATAAAAAGCACAAGAGAAAAGGACGAGAGAATTTTTGCGGCAGCAGTGGGGGGAGGAAGTATCATTGTGTGGTTAACCTGCAAGGCTAAGAGCTAGTGAGCTGGGATTTGTTTTCTCACTCATCACTTGGGCGAGTCCGTAACTCCCTGGACCTCCGCTTGCCATCTGCAGAGGAATCAGCCTGTGAGACTTAAATCATTCAGATTCGGAAAACGTTTTGCAATCCCCAGATGAAATTACAATAAAAATGTACATTAATGATTTCTTACAGTAGCCAGTATTAAGCTACCTTGCATGAATTTCTAAACTGTTTATATTGTTTAAATGCAGTCAGACTTTGATTAGCTGCAGTATATCTAAGAGCATTATGGTCTGCAAAGAGGTGGCAGAACTGCCAAAAGCCTCTTGCAACTGGTTTGATTGTCTCTGTGGTTGCACCATGGATCTTTTGAGTGAACCGGGCTGTTGTGTCTCCAAGTGTCATTGGTCTTTTCTTTAACACACCTGTCTGGGTAACCCTTAATCGCTACAAACCTGCTCAGATGCACAAGGGAATAATTGCACCCTCCCAAGTTTCCACAAAACAAGCACAGTTCAGAGCGGCCTTGTAGGTCGGCTGCACTAATGTGACATTCCGCAGGAAATCCAGATTTCGAAGTAGCTTGAGTCTCAGCTGCTGCTGCTGTTTTTTAAGATGTGTTTTTATCCTTTTGTTCCTCTGCCCCTCTGAAATAATCGCTCTGTTGCATCGTTTTCCCGCAGAGCTAAAGGTTGAGTGTCTGCCTGTTGTTGAAATTCTCCTGGTCTGCTTGCACAAGCAGCAGAGCCCCGTTGTCTTTGTACCTGCGAGCAGCGGGTCATGCCTTACAGAGGGGACAGAGAAGTCGTTTTTTGTGCCAGACAGTCGTTATTGATGGGAGAGCATTTGAAATTCCAGGTGGTGCAGGTGCAGTGGGGGAAGATGCAGGTCGATGGATGTTACGTCTGTGGGTGTCACAGTTAGTCAGGGAAACAGCCCCGTGACACTCTCTGCAACTTCATCCCAAGTGGAGCAGCAATGTTCCGTGTTGATGCTGTCACCCTCCGGACTCTTCCCGACAGCAGGAGCCTGCCCGGTGGCAGCATCAGCAGGTGAATCCCTGAGCTGCTGGCTGCCAGACACAACTCCCTCCTGCTTTGAAACTGACCAGGCAGCTTCAACTACAAGAGGAATCTCCTAGGTGTGAAACTGACCAAACTCCTCCAACTGGTGCAAAGCCCCTCTCTGAACCCAGCTGTTGCTGAAACCCAGTGATTAGATGTTCATTCTCTGGCGTGTTTTCTGTGGCCCCCCCAGGTCTGCTGAGAAGCTCCCTGGATTTGTTCTTTGGAGCAAATCTCCACAAACCTACTCCCGGGTTTGCGTGGCTAAATGTACTTGCCACTGGGTTAGGCAACTGGAACAGTGGGGCTTAGCATTGGGCTCAAAAACATCAGAACCGAATGTAACAAGTGCGCTCCTTGGTGGGGCCAGCAGTCTGTCTAGCCCAGCATCCTGTCTCCGACAGTGACCAGCACCGGGAGTTCAAGAGAAGCACATGTGACCCATCTGCTGCTGACTGCTCTCAACTCATTTATAAAAGTCAAAGCGTCCTCTTCCTGGCCCAGTTTTAAAGCAAACATTATTCCAGTATGTTCCTTTTCCGCCAATGAGCTGTATTCTGTGTTACTATTGATTGAATTGAAACCCCTTTGTACTGTGTCTGCTTAACAGGTGATAACCTGCTAACGGCTATCTCCGTGGCCAGAGACTGTGGAATGATTCTACCTCAGGATAAGGTCATTGTCGCTGAAGCACTACCTCCGCAGGATGGGCAGACTGCCAGGATTAACTGGCATTATGCAGACATGCTCACAAAATGCACTGACTCATCACCAGCCATTAACTCAGAGGTAATTCTCTCCCTGGACATGCTCTGAGCATGAGACTTGTTCCTAGGCTTGTTTTCCTTTGGGTAGGCTGGGAAGTAGTTAGGTCGGTCAGGGTAACAGGCGCCGCGTGCCCTGTTGCGGGAGAGGCAGTGAGGTACAGTACCGGCTGGAGAGAGTAGTGTGATTTCGTCGTCTTTCAGTTAACTTTCTAATTGGCTTAATTAATCTCCAAACTAAAGTTCAGGGCTGCCTCCATTTCAGCCTGGGAAAGTAAATGTCGCCCTCTGATCGGAACATTTTGGGGAGCCGTTTAAGGAATTAGATACGGGTCTTTGGCGACAGATGTTGCTCCCTGGCCCATGCAACAAGTTCTTCATTAGGGTTTTAGTTGGTCCCAAGAAAGACCTCAATTAGCCACTGCAGCGCAGCATAATTTAGAGGCAATTGGTGTAAAGTGCACTCTCCAGAAAAGAGGAATTAATGATATTTATTGGATAATTTTTATTTTCAAAACGCTATCCAAACCCTCTGTAAATCTGCTGCCGAGCAAACAGGCCTGTGCTTGTTTATTGTATATGCTGTCCTTCCCATAAAGGCTCAGGGCAGCTTACAATCACTACAAACAATAATAAAAGTCATATAAAAAAATCCCCTTAACCCCCCTCCCCCCATCCCTGCCTGCCGAACGCCAAGCCGCGTAGAAATGTCTTGCATCATTCCCAGACGATGAGAACAGGCTCCGGCTTGGACGAACCTCCAAGGGGAGTGGGGAGTTCCATCATTGTGTGGGGCAGCCGCTCTGTGCCCCCTGGCTGTAGGTCGAGGGCACTCCCGACTGGCTGAGCTTTAGCCTATCTTGGGAGAAGTGTATGTGAGTGGGATGCTGTAACTCTCATCGCCCTCCATCCCGGCAGGGGGATGGACTAAATCACCCTTCCGGTCCCTTCCAGCTCTGACATTCTGTGATGTAAGCAATCCAGCTGCTGGCCTGCATTGACCTTGCTCATGCCCTGACAGTGGCCACCATTCTGCAGTAGCAGGCTCTCCTCGGGGAAGCTTTGCTGCTGCTCTGTTTAAATCCATCAGAAGCCCCAGGAAGCCTCTTGATTGTCTGAAGCAGCACAGAATAAGCAAGGGCTTCTCCAAAGCAGCAGCGAAGGTGGCGTCCTCCAGGGCAAGACTCTTCCATTGAGGCCCTGAAGAGCCAGGGGCCTGGTGCTTCCTGCTGCTTTGTTTCTCAGTGACTTACGGCAGCCAAACATAGTGGCTGTTACGATCTGTTCAGTTATTGTGAGCTGACCTGAGCCTGTCTGATAAGAGCAAGACATAAATCAATAATAATTAAAATAAATATTGATGAATTTGTAACTGAAACGTGTTTAAAACACTTAGAACATTTCCATCCAACAGTTCTGACGTAATCTTACGCAGCTTTCTTTAGTTGGAGGAGAACGCTGAGCCGGTTTTATTAAAGCAGCCCTCTCTTTACTTAGGAGAGGTCTTTGGCCAGCCCTTTAAATGGGAGCTGAAAAACGAAGATTCCTCATGGATGTGTTACTGCTAAAAAAAAAATCCAAAGGTCTTTTCTGATTTGTTATAGGATATTCCAATGAAATTGGTCCGTGAAAGCCTGGAGGAGCTCCATGTGACCAAATACCACTTTGCAATGAACGGCAAGTCGTTTGCAGTGATCCTGGAGCACTTTCCAGACCTGGTCCCCAAGGTTAGGACTCACTTGATTTTTCAGATGTGTTTTTCTTTAGCTCTGAGAATTGGAAATGTCGCTAAGAAATCTCTGTTTTTCAGCTGATGCTGCACGGCACCGTCTTTGCTCGCATTGCACCGGATCAGAAAACTCAGCTGGTGGAAGCTTTACAAAACGTCGAGTGAGTCTCTCGCGCATGATCAAACTGCCGCGCTTGATGTGTTAGAAGCACTTCCTTGTGTAAATGGCAAGCCGTCCACGCTGAGCTATTTATGGTCCGCCTGGTAAAGTTTGGCTATGAAAGCATGACCTCTTCCGAGTCGGCGTATCCAATATGACGCGGCCACTTGGGAAACGGAACTGTTGGGGGAACTATTCCTTTCTCTTTTTTTGCTTTTTATTACTGGAGGTGTTTTTCAAGACACTATAATGCTGTGGATAATGTAAAGTTATCCAGTTAGTTTGGATTAACCCAACATTAAACGGACAGTGTGAATGGCCGAGATACAGCCAAGTACCTAGTGCAGGGAGCATTTAACGTCTTCAGTTAATTTCTACTCCTGATCCAAGTAAATGTGGCTGAAATGGGGTTATTTGTGTGTTTACATTCAATTAAAACATAGTTCTGGGTCTCGGGCTCTTAAGGGCTTTCCATTCACAAGCAGCCCACAAATGTAATAAGTGGGCTGCCTGGGTAACTGTCATCTCTGATCAATTTAGTCTCCTCAGAGCATCATGCTGAATTTTCCTGTCGTATCTTGGGAATCATCTGTTAAAACCGTGTAACCAAGTATTTGCGCAATGCATCTCCTCCCCGCTGTATGGCCAGGATGGCCTAGTAGTAACTTGTGAGTGTCCCGAGCGAGTCTCCAGGGAGCTGTTCTCTGTGACAACGCGACAATCCAGCAGCGCGCACCTTGGCAGCAGCGCGCAGCAGAGGCACGGTCGGCCGGCCTTGCTCCCGAGGCAAGCTGCAGGGTTTGTAAATGCGGTAAAGCGCTGACCTGACCCTTGTTCGTTCTTTCTAGCTACTATGTCGGCATGTGTGGAGACGGTGCCAATGACTGCGGAGTAAGTACCTGGATCTTTGTTTGTTCGTTTGTTGAAGCTCAGAAGCTGTTTCCCGCCCCCCATTACCATGCAGTGGGGAATAGCGCACAGAATTGATATGAAATAATGCATGAAATGGCCATGCAGTAATACATAAAATAATTATAAATGGACAATGTAAAAATAATCCCCAATAGCCAGTCCCCAAGAACCTATCCATGCTGCCAGATAGAAGGTCTTATATTGTCTCCAGAAGATGCTTGTGGGCTTTGGCAAACCTCCATTTTGCTCTTGTCCCATTATTTGTTTGATTGCTCCGTTCCAAAATGTAAACTGAGCCCCTCTCCCTGTCCTGTGTCCACTGGCAGGCACTGAAGCGGGCGCACAGTGGGATATCGCTGTCTGAACTTGAGGCTTCTGTGGCATCACCGTTCACCTCCAGAACGCCCAGTATTTGCTGTGTCCCAAACCTCATCAGGTACGGCAGCTTAGCGTGCTTAACAATCTGCTTCCCAGGGACAGGGCAGTTAGTTTATGGAGCCCAGCGGGCAAATACAGCTGTGTTGCCAGGAACGCCCTGACCACCTCTGTTAGGAGATTCGCCTGGCTCAGAGCTCCAGTGCTCCCTCACAACAATCGCACCAAGGTAGAAGATGTCCCAGTTGACAGCGCTGGCCTCTTTGCCGAGAGTACAAACGAGAGCCTAGCAAGCGTTAAGGAGACGAGAGCCGTGGTGGGATCCCTGTGGGGCGTGCCGCCAGCACCGCCTCTGGCAAACCACTTCCTGCTTGCAAAGGAGATTCCAGGGTCATGGTCATTACCAACAGAAACACTCGCTTCTGAGGCAGAAAACCAAGGCAAGACCCAAGAGAGGCAGCAACGGTCAGTCCTCTCGGCTTCACTTGCATCTTTGGCTCCTTGGTCAAGGACTTAAGAGCCAGCCCCAAGAGTGATCTCCCTGCTCCTGTCACTCGTGTCAGGAACTGGCCTAGCAATTTTTACCCTGGCTGGAAACTGATCACCAGAGACAGGTGGTTATTGGAAATAGTGAGAACTAGGTCTTCCCAATCCCCCACCATTCTCCTGTAGGAACCCTGCTCCCAAGACAACCCTATAGACAGAAATTCAGACACACCTTAGTGGGAGTGGGGGGGGGAATGGAAGAAGTTCCTTATTACAGTCGTCCTCAGAAGAGCTACATGTTTTACTGCCTTCAAGGTTCTTAAGTAGCAACCACAAAGTGCTGCGCTGCTAGTAACAAGAAGTTCAGGACGAGGCTGTCAAATGGTTACAGACTAGCAGGACGATAAAGAGTACAAAACCAGAACCACAAAGGGATATATTATAACAGGTAATGAAACTATACAGAGAGACGAGTGCCCGTACATGCCTCCGTGGACAGTGCAGCTGGGAAAGTGAGAACTGGGCTCCTGAGTTAAGTCGCCTCAGGCGACTTAACTCAGACGCCTTTCCAGCTGCACTGTACACGGAGGAAGTCTGGTGGATAGAATTAACAAATTCAGTATACAGGGGACACACTCTCTGACCTGGGTTAAGAAGAAATACATTTCTCAGGGGATTTGGAGAAGGTTTTGTATTTACCGCACTTGGATCCCCCGTGCATAGAGGTATTTATGACGCAGGAATTAACTGTGGTATTAGTGTTGGAAGCGGAATTGTGAAAGACGATACCTTGGGACAGGATTCTCTAGACTGTATGGAACCCCTGAAGAAGCTATTTTAGAAAGCGAAACGTTGGGTCTGTCTTTTTACCACTTACTTAGGTATACAATTTGCTTTAGGGAGTTTTTCCCTTGCTTGTATGTATTACATTTGTCATCCACCTGGTATTTACGGGTACTCGTCTCTCTGTATAGTTTCATTACATGTTGTTATATATCTCTGTGTTCTGTTTTTGTACTCTTTATCGTCCTGCTAGTCTGTAACCATTTGATAGCCTCATCCTGAACTTCTTGTTACTAGCAGTGCAGTACTTTGTGGTTGCTACTTTGGATAATCCACACTGCACTTGTATGTCTCTGTGTTGCTTCAAGGTTCTTAAGACTTGTTTAATTTACAGGAAACTCTCCATCCTCAACCAAGCTTAAACGTACGTGCTTTGGGAGAAAGGCTCTGCCGTTATAACTTGTTGAGTAAACCTTGCAGTCCGGTTCAGTTAATGCACAGCTGGGTAGCTTGACAGAGCTACCAGGAGTAGCAAGAACTAAAGCTCACGTTTTATCCCTAGAGTCAGATTTTGAATGCATACGGCAAGCAGATTGATTGCGTAAGAAAGTGCTGTTTACATAGACCTTTTCCCCCTTCTGAAAAAAGCCACGCTTCAGTTTGTCAGTTTTACAGCAACCCTTTTTAGTAATAAATCGAGTTAAGCAGAAATGGGGTAATTGTGTTTTAGCTGGCGTGTTCCCAGTGGCACTTAGCTGGAAAACACGCTGTACTTGCTCGGTTTCTCTTGAAAGTGGCGTGCCCCCTGGTCACTGCTTGCCAGCCAGAGAATGAATCGGGGCTTCAGTGGCTTTACTTAGATGAGTGTGTTTGTTTTCACAGGGAAGGTCGTGCTGCTTTAATAACTTCCTTCTGCGTATTTAAGTTTATGGCATTGTACAGCATTATCCAGTACGTCAGCGTGACCCTCCTGTATTCTGTGAGTATTTGAGATGAATGCACTTACCCATCTTGCCGTGTATGCTTCGGGGCTGGGAGTGAGGGGCCGCAATATGGCGCGTGGGCCCCCAATTGCCATTAACCTTCACTAGCAATTAGTTGCCTAAATGCTGGTTTTAAAACCCTAGATCGAAGGTGACAAAGCATACTGTTCGTAACGGTCATCTTAGTCTTGGTCCAGTTGCTGCTCCCTGGTGTTTCATGTGCGTCTCTAGAGTTAGCCTGGAGGCTCTGTTTGAAAGCCACCGTAGCCTAGTGCATGTGGTACTGGCCTTAGACCTGGGACACCAGGTTTCAGTGACATCCTGCCACTGACTCACTGGCTGGCCTTGGGCAAGCTGTACCAGGGAATTCAGGGTGGTCATTTTTTGGGAGCAGTTTGCTTTATGTGATTTCAGGGATTAGTTTCTCTTGTGTGGAGCATGTAGATGACCTTGAAATTTCATAATTTTAGACCAGCCTTTTGGCTCTATAGAGCACTGTTGTTTTCCAATATGACTAAGGAAAAGCAGCTTCCACTTACCCTAGCGATCGCTGTGAATCCACAGACGCAGACTGTTTTGCTTTGTATATAATATCTTACTGTCTGAGGGCCTAATCTGCTCACTGCAGGATGTGCGACTCTCAAACGTTAAGCATTCAGCGCTTTGCAGGATCACTGAAAGTTTGAAAACATTCATGCAAACATTGGAGGGAAATGTCCTTGTAAAAATTCTGCTTGTGGTTTCTCTCTAGATGCTGAGCAATTTGGGAGACTTCCAGTTCCTCTTCATTGATCTGGCAATTATTCTGGTGGTTGTCTTCACTAGTGAGTATTGTGGTCAATTACTTCTGATAGTCTCTCTGTGTGTGTCGTAGCATTCCAGGTTTTTAGCCCACTGCTAACAGCTGTAAAAGAACAAGACTGTGCTGCTTGCCTTTCTTGTATCTTGTAAAATACCTGCAAAGGCCTGTGTGACTGTTTCCAGTGTACTGCTATAAATATGCATGAGTAAACAACACTTCTCAAGTCTGACATTTAAAGAAGAGACGTTCTCTGCCCTTTTCTACCCCAGATACTACAGTCGTATGCAGAAATAAAGTCATAGGGACAGAATTCCAAACCGATAAAAGCCAAACACAGCAGCACTCGAAAACCTGCCAGATAGACCTCGTCTTCTCTCTCTCTTGCTACAGTGAGTTTAAATCCTGCGTGGAAGGAGCTTGTCGCCCAAAGACCACCCTCCGGTCTCATCTCTGCTCCACTTCTCTGCTCCGTTCTGTCTCAGATCGTCATCTGCCTCGGCTTCCAAACCATAGGATTCATTTGGGTCAGACAGCAGCCCTGGTATGAACCGTGGACCCCGCACTCAGAGTAAGTCAGAGAGTGACACCTGTGCTTGCGGGGAACGGTGTGTAAATCATCCAGCCCTTTGGGGATTAGCTAGTTCAGGGCATGTGTCCTAGCTTGTGCAAAACCGGGGATGTGGAGAGGGGAGGGAGTCTGGTGGTTGGAGGCAGGATGGTATTTCTCCACTTCCCCTTCCACCTTTGTGGCTGCCTAGTGGGTGCTCCTGGGGTGGGATTAGCAGGGAAAGGAGAGAGGGTCATGTCAGACAACCAAGCCAGGGCCCGAGGGGTCAGGAGATGTAAGCAGGGGGGCAGCAGGGGAAGTGAGGCACTCGTGTCCGGATGCAGCTGCGGACACGTAGGAACAGGAGCCGGGTGCTGGGCAGCTAGAGGTGCTCCAAAGTGCTGGGCTTTTCCTTACCTGCAGCAGGCAGTGGCCGTGTGTGTGGCAATGGTCACATGAGAGACGGGTAACGTCTGTCAGCTGAAAGGGTGCAGCAATGACAGTGGAAATGTTTGCCCTTTTCTGTGCAAAGCCCTCTGGGTGAGTGAAGCACCTGGGCTGGAGGAGACCTAAATTCTGGGAAAGTCAGAGCCACGTTTGGATCCAGACTAGTCACGGGCCCATCATTGCTTGATACGTAACTGACTGCAGCCTGCTACGGCCCCCAGGCCAGACTCCCTACACTTCCCTCCGTGCACACCTGCTGGCTTGTCAGGGGTGCCGGGCACACCCAGCGCTGATGGGAGCTGCACCGTTTGTGTAACAGACACGGGGAAATTCAAGAGTGTCTGTTTTCAGAGGCTACAAAAGAAGCCCCTCCCAGTCATCCTCCTGCGCCGGGCGCTACTTCACAGGAGTAAAAGGTCTGAATTGACGGGTCCGGCACCTGCTTTGCCATTTTCTAAATCCCGCGGGTTGGAGTGGCAGCTGCTCGAGCCCTCTCCTCCTAACTCCATGGTGAACATGCTTCTGTCTTGCAGCGCATGTAACTTGTCCGAAGCCACGTACACCAACTCCTCCTCGCAGCACGAGAATAAGACTCTTCATGATAAGCACAATATCAGAAACTATGAAAACACAACCGTGTTTTTTATCTCCAGCTTTCAGTACCTCATTGTGGCAATCGCCTTTTCTAAGGGGAGACCCTTTAGGCAGCCTTGCTACAAAAACTGTAAGTCTCTCTCTCTCTCCTCACTGCGTGCCATTCCTTCCTAGCTTAATTTTGAAATCTCCGTGACCTAATATCTCTCGTTTCCCGAACTTTATTGAAAAGGCATTGAGCTGGTTTCCCAGGGTTTAGCGAGAAACCCAATTTCCTGGGTCCCCGGTCGTCCTGCTGTCCTTCCGTGGGGAAGGGGCCAAGGTCGCCACGGGAGTTTGTTTTCAAAGTTCCATGCAGAAATTCCCACTTGACAAACAGTGACTTTCTTTCAACAAAACGTGTCATTGTGCCACGTGTCCCCGAGGAAAGCCGCTGTTTCTTCTCTTATCTGGGAGACGGCACACGGTGCAGTCAGTGCTGATGTATCCAATAATATTTCTCTGACCGTATTCACATAATAGTAATACTGTGTGCGGAGTGTTGCACAAGTGGGGTGATTATCAGCTGTAGTTCCCAGGGTTTTAGCTCTGGGCTGAAAACATCAGGCAGTCGCTGACTTGAGACCAGCAGAATCTCCCCTTTTAAAGTATTGTGGCCATCAGGAAATAAAAAGTGTGTTAGAAACTCTCCGTGCCTCCCACGGCTCAGTAGCAGTGCTGGGAAATCCAGCCCCCTCTCCAGAAATGGGGAGAGCTGCAGGGAACCCCGATTGCCCACAGGGCCAGGAAGACCTTCTGCCTGACACTTTGCAGGGCAGACACAACCCCTGCCTGGCAACAGAGAAGCACTCGATGGATGGAATGTGCTTCAACTCCTTCCATCCAGGTGGGCGGAGGGTCACAGCTGTTAAATGCAATGTGATGTGGCTTCTGATGGCCTCCGAACAATGAGCAAAATACCCTTTGTGTTCTGGTTAATTGCTCCCAACTGCATGTCTAGTAGATGTATCCGCAAAGCGCGGCAGCTGGTTTAAAACCTTCTCGCTTTTCTGTTACAGTTCTGTTTGTTATGTCTGTCCTTGTTCTCTATATCTTCACGCTGTTCCTCATGTTGTATCCGGTGGAGTCGATTGACTGGTTTCTCGAGGTAAGATCCAGTGGGGCACACCGCAGGGGGTATCGCCCCAAATAAGTCGTCTTTTCTTTCAGCCCCAACGTGGACTATGTGAAACCTGGGTTCTAATCCTAAGACCAGGAGAGTCTTACTGAAACCTGGTTTTGCTTACACGCACACACGTGTGCGAACACATACTCACACTCAAGTGAGAGCCAAATATTACATTAATCTCCAAAAATAGAGAGACCTTTCCAGAAATCTTTTGTATCCAGATTATACAAGTGGTTTAAAAGCCTTAGTACTTTGGGTACGGGAGAGTAGATTGAGAGGTGGCAGGAACTAATGTACTCTGGGCGGCCATGCCACAAAGACAAGCTAGAATTTGTGAGCCGTGTAGCAGAATGAATGACAGCAGCATTGTACACACAGAAACGTTTGTAACTCTGCCCACTTTCTCTTGCAGCTGGTCTGTGTCCCCTATCAGTGGCGTATAACCATTCTCATCATTGCCGGCATCAATGCCTTCGTCTCCATCTTGGTGGAGGTAAGTCATCTTAACAAGCGGTGGTCTTCTGTATAGTGCTTTCTCGTACAGATACTTTCTCCCGGGCGATCCTCCTGGACGGCCAGTACAACTGTAGGGTTAGATCCCCGCCGCTACCAGTAGGAGGCAGACTTCCTGATTTTTCCTGGAGCATGTTCAGTGGGGATCTAGCCCCTAAGCTCCAGTTGTTTGTCTGCCTCCACACTGGTAGGATGCAGACTAGCTGCCTCCGTCGCAGGAAAGAGCTTGAAGGCAGATTAGTAAGTTTGGTAGACTCTAGGACTCCTAGTTGTGTCCTCCAGGTGCTAGGGAGGGAGGTATTTTCTCCCTGTTCACCCTTTTCCTATAAGAAGGGATAGGAGGGCTTGGATCTGGGTGCTCCCATCTCCAGTTGGCGTGGGGTCTCCGTAGAGCGGGCTTAGCAATACCCCAGGGGGTTCTAGTTATTGGTCCCTCAGGACCCCTCCCCCGCTAAGGCCTCAAACAGCCGGAAGAGAGACCAGCCACTGCAGCGGCACAGAGACTGACAGCGCCGCCCCAACCGGCTCTGGAATGGGCGGAGAGGCAAGTCCCCACCTCCTAACCCCCAGCAGGCCGCTCGGAGGTCCAGTGGCACAGCGGGTCCTTTCCACCAGCGCCGGGAGGGTTCAGCACGAAAGTACTGCAGTGCCCAGGCCCAACTCGCTTCCCTTCCGCTCCCTGCCCAGCAGCAGCTCCCAGGGGAAAACAGAACCGGCTGCCGGCTCCGTCAGGCTCACGCCCAGCGTGCAGTAGCAAGCAAGGCCCCGGCTTGCTTCCTCCCCCAGGCCGCTCAGAAAAGCAGCTGCAGGGAAACCGAAACGGAAAGGAACAACAGCCAGCTCTGAGAATGGCCACCATGAGGAGAATGGTGGCGATGGCAGCGGACACAGGTGCAGCAACAGACCAGGCGGCGTCAACAGCAACAATAAGCCCCCCACATGCCCCATCCCTGGCCCAAGACCCACATATGGAGGTCCTTAGAGAGATCTTGCTGGGATTAAAGTGCGACAAGCTCAAGAAATCTAAGAAACCCTGCCTCTACAAAGGTCGCTCCAAGGGCCCTGGCAAAGGCAAGCTCCCCCTGCCCCAAGAAGCCACGCAAGGCCCCATGACTCCTTATTCGTCATGGGCAGAGACGTCAGCTAGGGGAAAGAAATGGGGGGGAGGGGAGGCTCCTGTCAGACCAGCCAGTGATGGGGAGGAGGAGGCTTCAGAGACCCACGCCTCAGAGGAGCACCAAGTCTCTGAGGAAGAGAACAGTCATGCCTCCCTTGCGGAGGGGGAGAGAGAGGAGCCGGGAACTGAAGCTTCCTCTGACCCAGACAGACCGTTCCCCAATAAATACAGAGACCAGATCTTCAAACTGGTCATAAAGCCTCTTCAGCTCTGAGAGAAAAAAGACAAACGCGACTCCTCAGAGTCCTCAGCGGCTGAGAGAGACTATGTCCCACGGACTAGAGCCAGAGACGGGATGGTTCTAGATAAGGCATATGAGGAAATCATTAAAAAGGAGGAATGGCAGCTTCCCAGCAGGGCTTGCAAGATGAATAAAACCCAGGAATCCCTCTACTCACTCACTGACAGCAAGGAGGCCCTCCTCACCACCCCTAAAGTAGTCGCTGCAGCGGCATCCCTCGCCAGGAACTCTCTTTTCTCCACCGAGGGCGAGGGCTACCCCCGGGACCCCACTAACAAAGGAATAGAGAGTAGGAATTTTGAGGAAGTAGCCTCAATCATAAAAATGGCCACCGTCACCTCCTATTTTTCAAGGGCCCTTATAACTTGGGTCAAATAAGCCAGGGACCCTCAGGTCTCTATGAAAATGACAAGGATCCTATCCACCAGGATCCAGTTGGCCTAGGCCTTTATAGCAGACTCATCCTCCGATATTGTCCACCGGGCATCACGAACAGCGGCATCTAACGTAGTAGCCCGCCGCCGCCTCTGGCTGAGGTCCTGGAAAGGGGAAACCACAGCCAGAAATACCCTAGTGGGGGGACCTGTCCAAGGGGCCAGACTCTTCGGGGTCTGCCTGGACAAGGTCCTCGCAGATGCTGCAGGTAAATCCAAAAGACAAACCTTGCAAAGTTTTTGGGATTTCAAAAAAGCCTTTTTGTCCGTTCAGTGCAGGCTCCTCTCCAGCAGGTGGCACCAGACGCCCTTTCTATCCCCGCAGAGGAAACCAGCAGAAATACAAGCCGGGATGGTACAAACTGAAGGGATCCGGGAACGGAGCCGAGCACTCGCAAGGCTCTGGATGCCCCAAAACAGATGCATGACTGTGGGGCCTGGGCCCCTTCAGGACCCTGCAACTCTAGGAGGCAGGCGGTAGCTATTCTCAGAGAGATGGCTGGGCTCCACTGCGGATGCACGGGTTCTCCGGACCATACAGAGGGGATACGCAATTGAATTCTCCCACTTCCCTCGAAACGCCTCCTGTGTCTCACCAGTCTCCAACACTGCGATGCAAACAGAAATAGACAGACTCGGATCCATCGGAGCCATAGAACCTGTTTCACCCCACGACAAGGGGTCCAGACTTTATTCCATCCTGTTCCTCGTCCCCCAAAAAGTCGAAGGAATGGGGTGCAGTCCTCGACCTCAAAATCCTGAACCAGTCTGACAAAGTTCCAAGGTTCAAGATGGAAACCCTTCAATCCATCCGCAGAGCGATCACCCAAGGCGAGTCGTTGTCGTCCCTTGACCTCATAGAAGTGTACCTGCATGTCCCCATCCTTCCATCACGCAAGACAGTGGCTCAGGTTCACATATGCCCAACAACACTGGCAATACACAGCCCTGCCCTTTGGCCTCGCCACCTCACCCAGGACATTTACGGTTCTCATTGCGAATCTATGGAGGGAGGGTATTGGGATCCACCCATACCTCGACGATATCCTCATTCGATCACCCTCCTATGAGCAGGCATTGGTGGATGTTTGCAGAACCATTGAGTACCTGAAGAACCACGGCTTCATAGTCAACCTGAAGAAGAGCCAGCTGACTCTCTCACAAGTCCTGGAACACTTGGGGGTGATCTTGGACACCAACAAATTCAAGATCTTCCTTACAACACAGCGACAAGAAAAACTCCCATGAGGCCTGACCAGACTAATCTTGAGGGCCCGCAAGTCCAGATTGAAGTCCCTCGTCAGCCTGTTGGGTGCCATGATGTCCTGCCTGGGAATCCTGCATTGGGCTAGATTCCATGCCAGACCATTACAATGGTTCCTACACCCATGGCAGGACCACCTGGTGCAGGGAGAAAATCCGTGGATCACAGTCCCGGCACCACTGAAGAACTCCTTCCGCTGGTGGACAAAGGGACCGATTCCAACCGGGTGTCCCGCTCTCAGATCCCGACAGGACAGCCGTGACACAACAGACACGAGTCTCCGAGGCTGGGGAGTGCACTCGCAGCGCAAGACTGCACAAGGCAAGTGGCTTCCTTGGGAGCAAAAACACCACATCAATTGGCTGCAACTACATGTGATTTACCTAGTCCTACAAAACCTAGCTATGGTTCTCCGAGGAAAACATGTTTTTGTCTACACTGACAACACGGTGGCTAAGGCGTATGTAAACCACCAAGGGGATTCTCAATCCGAATCTCTCCACCAGCACGCAACAGTTCTCATAAAGTGAGCAGAAAACAACCTGAAGTCCTTCAGGACGGTTCACATCACAGGAAAAACTAACACTCAGGTGGATTGACTAAGCTGGGAAAAGATCGACATGGGGGAGTGGGCTCTCCACCTGGCAGTGTTCGAGACCATCGTTGGGTCCTTCAGACAGTCAATGATCAATCTGTTCGCATCACTAGCCAATGGCAAAGACCAATGTCTTCATATCACGATTCCTTGATCGCTGAGCAGCAGCATTCGACACACTGAACCTGTCCTGTCCGCCAGGGGTCTCATATGCATTCCCACCGTTTCCCCCTCATAGGCAGGATGGTGGCAAAGATCAAGAAGGAGCTGTCAGCCACCATACTGGTCACCCCCTATTGGCCACGACGTTCGTGGTTTGCGGACATCCAAGACCTGAGCTCAGAACCTCCCCTCAGGCTCCCAGATGTCCCCGACCTCCTGACGCAGGGACCTATCCTTCACAACAACCCAGAAGTCCTGAAACTAACTACGTAGAAATTGAACAGAGGATGCTGAGGAAGCTGGACTACTCCCAACAAATCCTGGATACCATGCTACAATCCAGGCCACCGGCCACAACGTATTTACCAGGGAACCTGGGCTACCTTTGCCAGGTGGTATGAGAACAGGGATGTTAGACCAGCTAGGGCCCCCGTTAGGGTTATCTTAGATTTCCTTCAGGAGGGGCTGGACAGGGGGTTAAAGCCCAACACACTCCAAAGGCAGGTGGCAGCCCTGAATAACCCTGAATAGCGTGCCGTTGTGTAGATAAACAACCCCATATTGTTCGTGTCCTGAAGGCGTCGCGAGTTCTCTCTCCGGTGGCTCACTGATTCCCCACATGGAATCGGAATTTTGTCTTGAGGACCCTAACCAAGATACCCTCTGAACCCCAGCTCTCCCTTTATTATTTGTCCCTCAAACTCACCTTTCTCATAGGCGTCACCTTGGCTCGGCGGATCTCCGAACTTAGTGCCCTATCGATGGACCCCTCCTTCAAGGAGTCCTCAGCAGTCCTTAGGCTACACCCGTTCTTTTGCCCCAAAGAGGACACCTGCTTCCACAGGGAATAAGAGGTGGTCCTCTCCTCCTTTTGCCCCGAGCCGACTCGCCCGCAGGAACGAGTCTGGTACAAGCTCAATGTAAGGAGCCGGTGTCCCGGCGCATGTCTGCCCCCGGAGAGATGCTGAACCAGTTCGGTTTATTCGCCCTTGTAGACTTATGGAACCCAGAGATTCTGGAATGCTCTGGGGGATTTACCTGCCAATCTTGAGGACCGTTCCCTTAATGACCTCGTAGCTTTTTGTACACCTTGCTGACTGGGGCCATTGACTGGACGGCTCCTAGGCGTCTGCTTCCTAAACGTTGGCAACGCATGTCTCCTTGGTTTGCAGAGGACCTGCAGCAAATGAAGCAGGAGGGACAGCTTTTAGAGCAACAGTGGCACTGTACTCGTGCTCAAGCCAGTCGATTGAAGCATAGAGTTAGTTTAAGAACCCTATGCTGTGGCTGTACAGGCAGCAAAGAAGGTGTTCTTTGCTACCCTCATAGCATCTGCGAAGTCATGTCCAGCTGAGCTTTTCTGGGTGGTGCAGAGGCTGGTCAGACCAGTCTCTCTCTCTGCCTTGAACTGGAATCTTCCAGTGCTCGCTGTGACCCGTTTGTTGACTTTTGTGGATAAAATGGCCCAGATTCATCACAACTTTGACACCTCATTTATAGCAGTGGGAGAACCCCAAGGTAATGGAAGCTCCACTGTGTCAGATTGTATGGGATCAGGTTCAGTGGGTGTCACCCGCTGAGGCGGCGGATGTCCTTGGGACTGTCAGAGCCACCTCTTGCGAGTTAGATCCATGCTCTTTGTGACTGTTGTGAGACATTAGGACCGTTACTTGCCAGGGTTGTCAATGCCTCCCTTAGGGAGGGCAGAGTGCCAGGCCACCTCAAAGAGGCAGTGGTGCGGCCTCTGCTCAAAAAAACATTGCTTGACATTGACTCCCTGGCCAGCTATCGGCCAGTCTTTGTCTCTTTTTAGGTAAGGTTATTGGGCAGGTGGTAGCTTGGCATTTTCAGGGGCATCTGGACCGCGTCAGTTTTCTTGATCCTTCGCAGTCCGACTTTCGTCCAGGGTTTGGTACCAAGACTGTACTTGTGACCTTGGTTGACAGCCTGCACCAGGAATTAGATCAGGGCAAACCATCATTGTTAATTCTGTTAGATCTGTCAGCAGCATTTGATGCTGTTGAGGATGAGATGTTGGTGGCTCGGCTGCGGGACCAGGCTGGGGTGGGTGGAATTGTTCTTGAATGGTTCCGCTTTTTCCTGGCCGGGAGAACTCAGCGGGTGGTTCTTGGGGAATGTTCATCATCTCCCCGGAAGTTCCGGAACCTCACATGTGGAGTCCCGCAGGGTTTATTCTCTCTCTCCTCCTGTTCAATGTGTACATGCAGCTGTTGGGCGAGGTCGTGAGGGAGTTCTGCGTACGTTGTCATCAGTACGCTGATGATACACAACTCTACCTCTTTTTCTGGAGACTCAGACCTGACAGTCTTGGTGCATACGCGGTGCGGCTGTGGGGGATTGGATGAGGGCAAGCCATCTGAGACTGAATCCCGACAAGACAGAGGTGATGTTGGTGGGTAAGGCGAGAGGTGCGGTGGCTCCCGTTGTTGATGGAATCTGCCCCCCTCTAGCTACACAGGTCCGTAGTCTGGGGGTGGTTCTTGATTCTCAGCACCGTCTGGATTCCCAGGTGGCAGCGGTGGCGAGGAGTGCCTGTCGCCAGTTACATCTGGTGCGATGGCTACGACCGTATGTTTCTGACTCTGACCTGGCCACCATCATCCATGCTCTTATCATCTCTAGACTGGACTATTGTAGTGCACTCTACGTGGGGCTACCCATGGTGACGGCCCAGCGGCTGCAGCTAGTGCAGAATGCGGCGGCTCGCCTCCTAAGGAGGGCGGGTTGCCACGAGCACCATTACACCAGTGCTCCGTTCTCTGCACTGGCTGCCTATTGTTTTCTGGGCCCGATTCAAGGTGTTGGCATTGACCTATAAAGCTCTAAACAGCCTGGGCTCTGCCTACCTGTGGGACCGCCTCATTCTCTGGGTCGTGGTGCAGCCCTTGTAGTTGGCCAGGGACGCCGGACTCGAAGTCCCCCGGGTTTCCTGGGTGGCGACAATGGGGAAGGCGTTCTTGGTGGTGACTCCTAGGCTGTGGAATTCTCTCCCGATGGAGGTTCGCCTAGTCCCTGATCCCCCCTCTTTCTGAACACAGTGTAAGACCTAGCTGCTCCGCCAGGCCTTTGGTGAAGGAGTCGGGTGGGGGGATGGGTGTTTGTGGTTCTGCCTTATGTTTATACTGTTATAAGATTTTATATGTTTTATTTATTGTTGTGAGCCACTCCGAGTTGCCTGTGGCAAGAGGTAGCGGATTAAAAATACAATGAAATAAGGAGAGCACTGAAGGTATACATGGTAGTGGCCCCCTTCAGAAAGTCGTCAGCTCTGTTCGTAGCTTACAGCTAGCAGAGAAGAGGCATGACAGCATCCAAAGCGGTTATTGCGCGCTGGGGGACACTGTATCACAGAGGCTCACAAGGCAGAATGGTCTTCGCCCATTCCCTGAGAGGAGTGGCCACCACGCAGGCCTTTAGAAATTCGGCCTCCTACGGGGAAATCTGTCATTCAGCAACCTGGTCTTCAGTGCACGCCTTCATGAGGTACTTTAAGATCCCGCTGCACAAATCAGCCGAAGCGGCTTTTGGGAAGAGGGTACTCCAGGCGGTGCTGTCAGGAGTCTCCTTGACTTTGTCTCGCCGGACGCCTCTCTCTCCGTTCTTCCCCCTCCTCCCCTCTATTTCAGGATTGGGACACCGCTTTGGAACGACCCTGCAGTTTTACTGGCTCTCCAGGAGGATCTCCTGGGAGAAAGGAAAATTGGGTTCTTAACTTGTGAATTTTCCTTCTTCGGGAGATCCTCCTGTACGGCCAGTCCTACCTGGAGTGAGAAATAACTCTGAGATGCCTGGAACACAGACACTTCTACCCTAGGACCACACCCTTTGGGAGTGGCAGTAGAGAGTTTAGGACTGAGGTTTACATTGATAGTAAAGTTTTTTCCAGTTACAGAAAAATTTCCAGTTCAGTGTAGGTTAAACAGTGTGAAGTTAAAGCTTGAAAACAATGGAGCTTAGGGACTAGATCCCCACTGAGCATGCTCCAGGAAAAATCAGGAAGTCTGCCTCCTACTGGTGGTGGTGGGGATCTAACCCTATCGTTTTACTGGCCGTCCAGGAGGATCTCCCATAGAAGGAAAATTCAAAAGGTAAGAACCCAATTTTCCTTCCTGTGCACGGCAGGGTCCTTGTCTCCAAGCGGCCCACGGAATACAGTGGAGTTTGTCGTTTTATTCTGCTGTTAACATACTTTAAGGAGATAAGGAGCTGCCCAACTGAGTCAGATCAATGGTCCATCTTGGCCAGTATTGTTGCAACCTGACATGGCAGCAGAGTTTCAAATCTGACTCTCCAGGGTCTCTGGCAGGTCTCACCCAGGCGTCCTACCTGGGACCCTCCAGGATCCCCGGCAGAGGCCTCGCCCAGAGATCCTGAATCGGAGATGCCAGGGATTGAACTTGGGACCTTATACATGCAAAGCCTGCGCTCTACCATTTGAGCCAAGGCCCACCCCCATCTGAAAACATATTTTCAGATAAGTTAAGATCTTATATGTTTATAAATTAATTTGTTTTATAAACTGTAGAGTTTCATAATAGTCCGCTGCTAGCAGAAACAATGGGAATTTTTAAATGTAGTTGAGTTTTAAACCGTCTTCAGCAGCATTGAATTTTGTAACCTAAGGACTCCTTGTCTCTCCCTCTTCTCCCCTTCCTTCATCTCCCCCATCCAGTCTCACAGATTGTAAGCCCTAGGGCCGGGACCGTGTCTATTCAATATAAATGTTTGCTGCTAATAATAATAATAAATCATATTATTTCTTAGGGGTACCCATTATTTCAGTCATACTAGTTCCCCAGGCTAATACTTCCCATCCTGCTGCATTCAGCACAGCTAACTAAACAGAATGCTCAAACTAACAGACTGAATCCAAATCTTAATTTTGTGACAATCTTAATTCAGGGCACCTTTTAAAATGTCCAGCACACGCTGACACTCTAACCATATCAAAACTTGTTGAAAATCATTTACTTTAAAAACGTATCAAGGAAGCAGTAGCTGTTGTTGAAATAAGAGTGTGAAAGTCTGTTGCTTAGAATGTATTTCTTTGCACCTCCGTTGTGGAGGTTTCGTGCTGGGAAGCTAATCTTGTCCGAAGATGTAAATTCTGGTCTGAGTTGATTGCCTTTTCTTTGCTGTTTCTGATTGTATTTGGGACATGCATGCTAAGAACGAATGATCACTAGTCTCTCTAATTCTCCCCATTAACTGCAATGTCTCACAGAACTTCCTCCTTGACATGATCCTTTGGAAAGTTTTCTTCAACCGAGACAAACAAGGGGAATATTGCTGCAGCAGCCCCCAGGCACTACAGGTCGGAAACAGTTCTTTACTGTCAGTCATTTGAGTCCGTGCAGCGTCTGCCTAGGGACGGCGGGGTGTGTGGCCGGCTTAGATTTCCCTGGTAAACAGCAGGGGCCTGGGCATGTTTCCAGAACTGCACGGTGTGAAAAGGAGGCTTTAGCAGAAGTGTGTGGCTCTGGGACCTGGTGAGACGTGGCGGAGCAGGCACCCGCTAGCGCACACCTCCTGCACGATGCTTGAGGCCTTGTAGTTCCTGCATTTCACCCCTAGCTATTTCCCTCGCTCCAGAGAGAGGCGCTAACCTATGCAGGGACACTGCTGCACATGCCGCCCCAGGGCCTGGGCTGGCTGCTTGGCTTGCTGGCAAACCGGCTACGGGTGCAATTCTCTGCCATTAGTCAGTGGCAGCTAAGCTATTGGCTTGTTACTAGACATGGCTCGGTTCTCTTGGGAGCAGAGTTTCTAAGTGTTGATCCAAGGCACCTCTCTTGTGTTACAGTGGATTAAATGCATTTTATGGAACCTCCAAGTTTATTCTCCCTACCATGAAAGTAGATTAGCTGCAGCTCAGTGTGTTCCTTTTACACCCATCTGAATGTTCAGGTTTTTTCTCTCACAAAAATCTAGAGCCAAATAGCCCCCTCTCCGTGTTCCCGTGCAAGTCCTATTTCTGGTTTGATTCATTTGAAGAGCCAGCATGTTCTACGTGTATTGAAAGCACAGAATGTTTCTAACCGTCTAGGCTAGAGCTGTAAGTTTATCATCTGTGGCTAATCTCCACCATTCCGAATAGGTTGGTGATTATCCAGCCGTTAACTGATCCCTGTGATAGCTAACTGATAAACCAAATAACCATATAATCCCTTGGCGGCTAAGTGGTCTGCCATGTTATGTTACTGCCTGTCCAAACATTGCCATCGCTAGTCTGGAGACGGGAATGGGATGACAGGCAAATGGCAGTGTGTTAAATTGGTTACATTACCGATAACATGGCAAATTGGTAGAAGGCTGAAGCACTGAACAATCAATGGATCCCACTCAGTATCCGGACATTGCCAAAGTGAATTGGCTATCCCAGATCCGGCTGGTTAGCAGATAGCGGTGCTAACTGTTTGTGCTCTAGTCTCTGAGAGGAGGAGTTCATTGTGCTGTTACAGGTGGGATTGTGGGGACGAACATACTCGCTGTCCCATGGGGCCTTGCTAGGGGGATGCAGTCTCTCTCTTTTCCTCCTTGCCTTGGGCCAGCCCTAGTACACTTTCTCCAGATTCCATGGGACCTGTTTATAGACTGAACCAGAGCCCGATCCAGCTGTGCTCTTTGTTCTGCGTTTTGCTCTTGGTCTCCTGACCCCTGTTTTGTTTCTCCCCTGCCCTCTCTGTAGGCAGCTCTGGATCGCTGGGGTGGATGCTGCTTCTCATCCCTTCTCAGCTGCAGGAAGAAGGCTCCGAAGTCCAAATACATGCACGTGGCCCAGGAGCTGCTGGTCGATCCAGAATGGCCGCCCAAGCCCAGAACGACGACCGAAGCCAAAGTTCCAGTCCAGGAGAACGGCTCCTGCCAAATCATCACCATCACGTAGCAGCAGATGCAGCGTTGGGAGCACCATCGTCATTGGCAGCACAGCCAAGGCAGTGTTAGAACTCTGGACCGATCCTCTGCCTCTCCTAATGCACAGTCTGGAGAGCTCAGAGCTGGACATCACGCAGGAGGGGTTGTGGGACAACAGCAGCAAAATGGGTCGGGCTTTTGGGTGTCCATTTTTAAATTTTTAAAATCTAATTCAGAGTCTTGTTTGCCCTAGCGGGTTTGTGTGTCAAAGTTGAAACTGCAGGGCAGTTCAATAGATTCCCTTGACTTCTGTCTGGGGAGGAGGCCAGCCGTCGATAATCATTGGTCCAGCCGGTGACTAGCAAGTTCCTGGAGCAGTCTCCTGCAGAGGTTGGGTGGCCAGCTCTTCCTTTCCCCTTTCTGTCCGTAGGCAATGCTTGCGATTCGATGGCTTCCTTCCTATTTTATATATACCCTTGAAAGAGAAATTCCTACTCAGTGCTGCAGGGCACATTCCAGCTGGGACTGAGCATTTGGCTTCATCTCTCTTCCCGGCAGCATGGGGCAAGCAAACCCCTTCTCGCAGCCCCTCTCCCCCCGGGGCCTGCACTCCCCACAGGCAGAGTGGGGTAGGCAGGAGCCCTTGCTCTCAGTGCTGACGTTGCTGGAGAAGCAGCTTCCTGGGAGGGAAGCAGGGTTTCTCAATAAACTCCTCTTGCCCCTCTCTCCAAGCCGGGGGAGTGGGGGTGACTGTCCTGTCTGTCTCCTCAGGACGGAATGAGCGTGATTCCTGACGGGATTGCTCGCAGCCTCATGCCTTATTCTCTTTCGGGAACAGCTCACTCCAGAGGTGACAGCCGTCGGTTTATGCCTTTCAGTTGAACTGAAGCAAACCCTGAACTCCTTTGCACCAGGGGGTGCAGGGCAGTGGTGGCTGCAAGGCAGGACGCAATTCTTTGCCTGCTGTTTAGGTTTTAGCATTAGTGAATTCTAGCCCCGGGCACCAAGGGCTTCTCAATGCCAGGGGCTTAGCCTACCAGTGTCTTAATCACCATGCCCCTCTAGGGACAAAGGCCATCTCCTTGCAGAGTTCCGGGGGTTGCTGAAGCTCCAGCGCGTCCTCTGTGGCAGCAGACAAGTAGGTGAGAAGCTGCGCTTTCTTAAAGAGGCCGTCTTTGCAGTCACCATTACATGGGGCCCAAGGGGCTCAGCCAGACCCCTAGGACACTGCGTTGCAGAAGCGTGACGGCAAAGAGCAGCCCTGAATCCTCAAACACCACTTCCTAGAAACCCCATCGGAGTGGGCCAAGCAATGTATTCACAACAGCAAAACCTCCAGAAAGTTCCTCCGTGATGATCTGGCTGCCCCTTTGGGCATGTTTGGAATGACCCTTTATTTGTCATTGAAATGGACTGATAGTGACAGCCCTGAACTGGGGAGGAGACTCTGCCCCTTATAGGGAGTATCCTGTAGAGCTGGATGGGGCAGAAACCAAGCTCGGCGGTTCCCTGGAGTCATTCTCTCGACTCACTACGCAGACTCGGAGAGGATTTTTTTCACGCTCTCTAGGGAAGGGATCATTCATCTCCTTCCCTTGTGTTTCCCCTAAAGCAGCGTGCAGCGATGCCAGCATTGCAAACTAAAGGGCTTCATGCCACTGAACATGCCGTACCAATGGTGCTAAATGGCTTGGAGGGTTTGCGGGTGTGAGGGTTCATAGTTAAAATATGAACTCCTCCTCCCCTCCCGCTTGTGGCCGTATCCCCTCTGGGCCGGCCGACAGCTGTTCTCCTCTGCTTTAGCCGGCTTTTAATCGCTTGGGCAGAGCGGACTCGTTCCTTGTCCACTAATCTCCAAGCAGTGATGGGTAACTTTAGAAAGGTGTAAAATTACAGACGGGATTGTTCTTGCTGGCGTTGCTACCATTGACAATTTTGTTCTGTGTGGACCCAGGAGACAAAAAGCGTATTGGTCGCTAAGCAAAAATCTCCCACAATTTTTATGTTGGTGGGAAAATTCCTTGAAGTTATGCATCTAAGACCTGGGGGCTGTGACTTTCCACTACTTCATAGAGTCGGAGTTTAATTTATGGGATTTTAAAAAAAAATCTTTTGGAGTCAGTGCTTCCCTTCTTCTTTTGAGAACTGTTGCTCCGTGCTCTCTCCCCCATCCCTTGCTTGAGCCTTGATCCCAGCCTTTCCTTTGGAATGTTAGTATTTCAGGCTGTCGCATGCACAAGGGGGAAAGTTGTGTTAGGGGAACGGGTTTGTTTAGACAGTTCTCTGAGCGTTGAAGGCCAAGCTCTTGTTGTGCGGCTGGCTTGGGCGGGGGTGGTGACTGGTGGACTGAACAGTGGGGGTTCAGCACCCCAAAAAGCCTCGCTTTGAGTTGTGAACCTGAAATGAGTGAATCCTTTTGCAGCTTGGGCCTTAACTTGAACATTTTTGACTCGGAGCAATTAGTTCATCTTACAGATAACAAAAATAAGAAAGTCCCGGCTTTTAAACTTTTTGTTGCAAATGTTCATTTCCTAGAGGGTGGTTGTTCAACCATGGAGTCCGAGGTGCAGCTCCTGGTGCCGCTGCGATTTCGCAGGGCTGAGTCAGCTCTCCCTGTCCGTCTGCTCAGACGTACAGAGAGGAGAGCACGCGCGCTCGGGACACACATTGGGAAGCTTGCTTCCTCCACCAAATGCCAGCTGACCTTGTTCAGAGTTTGGATTCAAAAGAATCCTGCTCTAAATTTTTCTCACAAGTGCATGAATTCAGGTGAACGGCGCGGTTTAGCGGGCCCTGCTAAATACTCATTTCTTTCTACTGTATAGTTCCGTGTCACGTTGGTGACATGAGTCAGAATTTCTTATTAAATTATTTGAGTCTACACAGGCCTACATGTCAATCTGTACATGTCTTTGGTGTATTAGGATGTGTAAATATTACTGATTAAATATTATTTATGCGCCTACTTAAAGGACTGGTCTACCCAGAAGAGCAATTGTTAAATAATGATATATGTAACTTTTTTACTTTTTTAATAAATAACCAGATCTTTTAAAGTGCGTATCCCTCAGGGTTCTTTTTAAAGTTTTTCCCCCCTTACCTTCACATATAATTAGCGGTAGCTGTAGGTTTCATTTGCGATAGCACTAAAAGTCTACTGTAAAATATGCTGCAGGCGGAGCTTGGGTCAGAGTGGCTAAACCAGCCACAGAGCGAAAGATTGTGCCAACTTAGGTTGTCATCTTTACATTGGAAACTTTTACAAATTGCACTTTTATTTTTTAAAAATGGCTGCAGTTTGTTGTTTTTTTTAAATTTATTTTATTTTGTGGAGTGTGTTTCTGAGGACTGTGCTGAGCAATCCCCCTTGACTGGATCAATAACACTGGGGGGGTCTGGGCAGCACTCACATTAAGCAGATGCAGGAACCTTTAATGCTGCCAGTTTTTTAGTGCTTTCCCTGATCATCACAAATGGTGAGATTTGGGAAATGCTGTAGGATTTCTCCCATGAAATTCTGAATTGTAAAATTAGATTTTTATACGTGCGAGGGGTAGGGATGGTTTTTGAAATTTTTAAAATCTCAAATATGTTAATTTTATACCATGGAGCTTCAGGTTTTTACAGCTATTTTCAATAAACTTTAGCCTGTTTGATAATTACACGAGTCTGAAACTGCTCTTAGTTTAGGTCATGCCTTCCTTTAGACTAACCAGAATGAAATGTCCCAGGATCTTAGAAGCTCAGCTTTCATTTTTACTAAAGCTGGTTGGAGTCAGAAGCGATAGTGCATCTTTCTGTTTAAAAACACCTTCCTGCTGCTGGTCTCAGACGGTACCCGGTTGTAATAATGGCATCCATGTGTAACTGTACATCAAACCTTGTACACAGCCTTGTAAAATCATTCGCTTTTTGTGACTGCTTGGAACTATTTGAAATAAAAACCCTAAATGAATAGGTTGGTCTGTCGTCTCCTCGTTGCTAGCGTCCATGAACTCCTGGCTTCTCCAGTGTCTCCTAACCCCTTACTTGGGACCTCTCCTTTCGTCGACACTACGAGACCAGGCTTTTATTATTATTATTATTATTATTAAACATTTNGGGTCGGGATTTTGTACCTTCTTTTTGTGACCTCCCCCATGTTGTTTTATATCATTAGGATCGTTTTATATTTGTATTATTGTATTTTTTACACTCTTAAAATTGTTAGCCGCCCTGAGCTGGTTTTTTATTTATTATTTATTTAATCAAATTTTGGGGGTATAAACTGAAATATATAAATAAATAAAAGACCCTGGTGGCCAATGGAAAGGCTCCATGGTCCCGTTGTCTTTGGGTCCTTGGCATGTGGGGGCAGGAATGCCTGGGTCTCTGTGTGAATAGACTCATCCACATTCTGCAGTAAAATAACAATGGCCTTAATCTTGCATGATGGGATTGGTCAAAGCCATGTCATTTGTCCCCCGTGCAGGACAACTACATTTCCGATTTGGTTCTAGCATTAGGATGTCTCCTGCAATGACCTTGCCTCCTGCGTTCCCCTCATCAGGGGGATGGGAGTTCTCGCTAGAGTAGTCAAGAAAGAGAGATGTTGATCGTTCCTACAGCACCGTCCCCCTCCAGAGTTGGCCATCACAGTTCACGTTTACAGATGGGGACTGGAGGCAGTTAGGCCACACGTTACTTGGAGGCAGGGAAACTTCCAAGAGGGCAATCGTGGCTCTATTCTCAGGGAATTAGCCCACGTAGCAATGTGCTAGGCTGCTTTTATCCCGCGAGAACACCCGTGTATGACTGGGTCGCCCAGTGTAGCTTTTAGAATGATGGTGGTTCTCGCGGGATAAATGCAGACTAGTGCGTTCCCACAAGAATAGAGCCACGATTGCCATCATGGAAGTTTCCTTGCTTCCCAAGTAATGTGAGAAAATGGCCATTGTGACTTGTGCAAGGCCACCCAGTGCCTTTATGGCTAAGACCGGATTTGAACCCTGATACCTCAGGTCCAAGCCCAATGCCTTATCCAGTAGGCTGTGCTAGCTCAGGTGGTGGCTAAAGAGGAGTTATAGTGGAAGTGGTTTCAGTAGAATCCTGTGAAGACTTCAAACCCCGTTGCATTGTGTTTTACGTCCCCCAGACATCAGTCTGGAACTAATGGGTTAAGCAGTTCCTTGGCCTGATTTGAGAGTCCAGGGAGTGAACTGGAGAGTAAGGTGATTTTGTGCCCATACTGGCCCTCCCGTTCCAGTGAAGGGCAGCAGGGATGCCCGGGTGACTGAAGACTAGCAAGAAAGGGGAGACCTTTGCTTTGTAGGTTCTGAGTGGGACTGCCTTCCAGACTGGTGTTCCCTTAGCTCCACTCCTCTGATCGCCTGCTGGTCCAGCCACGAGGCAGACTGGGCACCATCCCAGCAGGGAGGTTGCTTATTCTTGCCTTGGAGTCTTGCCCCCGTGTACCAAATGGGGTGGGCTGCAAGGGCCGGGAGCAGAAAGGCGTTCCTAGAGGTGCGAGTGGACAGAGCCATCTTGGAGAACCGCGGTTCCAGGTGAGCAGCCTGCGTCAGGCAGCGTTTACTGCTTCTTGTTTGGTGGGAAGGAAACCGTGAGGGTTCTTAGACCTGTGGGGCACAGCTTCCACAAAGGCCATTGCTCGCCCCTTTCTGGATCCAAGCTGTGTCCCCTCCCCTCCCCTCCCCCCCTTCTGTTTTGCTGAGCACCCACAAGCCCCACTGAGGTTAATAGGGTTTGTATGTACTAGAACCTTTAGAAGCCATCCCACTTCCTTGAGTGAGGAGAGACAAATGTAAGACTCTGCCCATCACCACTGGCGCTAGACGGTTCTTGCCGTAGCCCTTCCAACATTATGTGAGGACAGTGAGCTCGAAGGTCTTATCTTGAGGATGTCACGCTGCTGCTGGCTTTCCTGTTTAAAAATGCAGAATCATGTCCCAAGTCTTTTCCCCCCTCTTACTGCTTACCAACTGCTCTCTTTGTAGTCTCCTCTTCAACTGTAGCTTTATCTCCAAGGTAAGAAGAGTTAATATTGAACTGGGCTGGGCTTGGGATGTGTGTGAGATGCAAGTTGTTCAAAGTAGGCTAGAATGTAAAATCTAGCAGGTTTGAGCCCTGCCTCCCCAAATTCACGGGGGGTTCGAAGCCAGCCTTCTGTCTTGGGTTGTTTTCTTGGGGGTTAGTTATGAAGGGATCGCAGTTTTCCTTTTGCATTTCCAGTGTCTCTTTGCAAAGCAGTAAGACCTCTTTAAACTATTGAATCCGTTCTAAAAAGCCTGTTTTCCTGTGTTGCATGAATTGCAAACCTAGCTTCCAAAGTTTTAGCTGACACGTAAGTGAAAGGAAAAAATTCCAGGTAGCCATATAATTTTGGTATAAGGGTTTGAGGGTTTCATTTATTTATTGTAGTAATAGTTATTTACAGTGCTCTCATTGACCTTCCAAACAAATACATGTTTTACAATGAATGATTTAAAAAGATTTGAAAATAAAACACCTGACTTGCTAATGCATTAGTTACTATCATCTGTTTTGGTTAATGTATACATATATAAAGACAAGGAATAAAACTTTATTATTCTGACATTCCCCTCCCCCCCATCCCTTTTTAGACATGCGCACCATTGAAACACTCATAATTAAATAAAACCCAGAATGAGAGTGATTTCTGATGATTGGGTTTTAATGAAGTTCAGGGAATGGTAGTTTTTAGGATTCTTTGCTCCAGTAAATTCCGTAGCAAATATTGGGATGAATTGTAGCTTGTTTCAATATAAATACTGGGAGGCCAATTACCTGCTGCTAATCTACACCGGTTAACGTTTCAGGCACATCAGGGAGGATGCTGTTTTTCCTTTGGCCTGCAGTTATCTTGCTCTTGCCTCACTCTGATGCGTCCAAGTGTGAGTACATTTTGAAAGACGCATTCCGTTGCATTGGTCCCAGTATCCAAAACCTCTCGACACTGGGTGTGCCGGCCAACATGACACAAGTTCTGATCATGGAGACGAATGCAACACAGCTGAAGGCTGATGTTGTTTCTGGAATAAGAACGTTGCAGCGTCTCATTTTGTCTTCAAACCAACTCTCTACTATTTCACCAGGTGCTTTTAAAGGTCTGATAAAGCTAAAAACCTTAAAGTTGCTTCAGAACAAGTTGACTCGGCTTCCTGTTGGAGTATTTGATGAAACGGAGAACCTTCAGCAGCTGATTCTTGAAGATAATAGTCTGGAAAACCTTGAGCCAGGCCTTTTTGACAATCTAGTCAACTTGCAGGAGCTGTTTCTGAACAGAAATTACCTAACGCAGCTTCCTGGTGAATTGTTTAAAAAGCTTGTCAAGCTCATATTACTGAACGTATCCAGAAATTATTTGGCTGCCCTCCCCAGCAACATTTTTAGTACATTACCCAAACTGGAGAGGCTTTTTCTCTATGCGAACAGTCTCCGTTCCATTGAGTCTGGCATGTTTGATAACCTTAGGGAGCTGCTGGAGCTTCGGCTGCATTCCAATCATATTCACTCCATCGCCCCAGAAGCATTTCACAAACTCCTTAAACTGCAGGTTTTAACGCTCTCAAAAAACAAGCTGCAGTCCCTGCCTTCTGGACTATTCCTTTATCTGCACAATTTGACTATGTTGACACTGTATCAGAATCCACTGAAATCCCTTCCTGAACTATTATTTGGAGAGATGAGGAATCTCCAGAGTTTGTGGCTGTATCATACCGAGCTCTCAACTCTACCAGAGTTTGTGCTCAGTAATTTGACAAATTTAGAACTGCTTGTCGTGACTCGCAACCCTGCCCTAAGTGTTCTCCCCCAGAACGTGTTCAGGGGTCTCTGTGAACTGCTGAGTCTTTCCTTGCACACAAATAATCTCTCCAGCCTCCCAGAGGGTATCTTCCAGGGACTTCAGAAACTTCAGGTGGTTTCTCTTTCTGAGAACGGGATTAACATTCTTCCTGGAAATTTATTCCAAAATCTCAGTTGCCTGAAGGCAATTTACCTGAACCATACCAAGCTGCACTCTCTTCCCAGAGACTTCTTTAGTCCTTTGCCCAGGCTACAGGAGGTTTCGCTCAGTGGCAATCCTTGGGAATGCACTTGTGCGATAGCTGGCTTCGTAGAGTGGCTTCGAAATAGCTCAGCTGTAGTAAAGGATGCCCCATCCCTAACCTGCAGCAGCCCATCAGCACTCAGGAACATGCCTCTCTTGTCGGTAGCAGATGACGAAGTTGCTTGCCTGCCAGCCACGACCCCGACGCGCCCGGCATTTGAGAGCTCGACTCGTTCTCGGACAGTGTCGCTGCTTTTCACCGCTCTCTTGGCTTCAACTCTGAAGCCCACCAGAGCTGAGTTGCCAGCGCTGATTGCAAGAAGCAGCAATCCAAGCAACCCAGCTCCTTCTGTGAGCTTCTTGCCTGAGGAAATCCCTGGGCAGTCTGGTTTTTACCCCTCCGGGACTCCCGAGCGAAGGAGCACTTCCCCCGTCGGAGGAAGCAGCAGCGTAGCCGAGGCACCGGTGCCCACCAGCGTAGCGGCATTTGACAGATCCCCAGGCAGCCGCACCACTGGGCTAGTTTTAAATATCAAAGCGCCGTTCAGTCAAATATTTTTCCATCTCTATGTTTTGGCTTCAGTCGCTCAGGCTCTTGTTGTTGTGACCACTTTGTATGTTGTATGTAAAATCAGACACGTTCTGCCCTGCGACCGTATCCCTGTGCAGGCCGTTGTGCTGTTAAGCGTGTCACGTTCTAGTGCAAAGTAAGAGGTGGGGAGCCGTGTCGTGCGGAGGATTCATCGCGGTGCTGGGTACAGACCCAATAGCTTTAACATAGGGAAGGGTTGCGGGGGGGTTGGTTCATCGCCCCTACCCTACTTTGTATATTGTTTTAATGTTTTAAGTTGTATTCCCGGGGCCCTGTTTTAAAGTGTTTAAATTGTTGATGTTTTTAAAATTGTTTTATATTTTATAATTGTTATGTTGGAAGCTGCCCCGAGCTGTTCTCAGGAGGGGCGGGATATAAATGTCAAAAATAAATAAATAAAATATAAATAAGGTGTCATTCAGATTACTGGGCTGCAGAAGATTATCTCCTTAACAGAACATTCTGTGTATTCGTGGCGTGGAAGGTCAGAAGCCCCCACCGGGCTCTGCTAGTCTAAACCCCTTCCTAGCAGGCAGGCCGCAGAATCCCCCCAGTTTGTTACTACTAGATCGCATGCCTCTTCTAGAAGAGTGTGGAGTAGTGACTTGCAGACTGCAGGGGACCGGGAATCCGCTCCACTGCCAAATGCTTAATCGCCCTCCCCGTCAGAAATGCCTAATTTGAAATTGTCACCTTCTTGTAGAATCCAAGATCATCTAGTCCAACCTCCTGCTCAGGGCAGGAAATTAGCAGCTACGGCATCCCTGACAGACGCCGTCCGGCCTCTGTTTGAAAACCGCCAGCGAAGGAGAGCCCACCCCCGCCCCAGGCAATTTGTTCCACTGTCGAACACCTCTTACCGTTAGGAAGTTCTTCCTCATGTTTAACCGAAATCTGCTTTCTCGTAATTTGAGCCCATTGGTTCTAGTCCTGCCCTCAGGAGCAACAGAGAACACGTCTTTGCCACCCTCTCCGTGACGGCCCTTCAGGAGTGAAGACCCCTATCCTGTCTCCCCTTAGTCTCCTCTTCTCTAGGCTGAACATACTCCGCTCCTTCAACCGTGTCAATGTGCCTTAGGCAACTCTCACTTCAGAAAGGTCAGGGTTTATTTACATGTTAAATGCAGCCGCCATAGGTATTCTGGTAATCCTGCTGAAATACAGTGCCTGCCCCTCTGCGAAAACCGTCTGGGAGCTGCAAGAAACTTTAATTTTTGGTGCTTCTGTAGCTTTAGTTTTTGTCTGTTGGAAGAATAACTTGGTCCCCCCCATTTTACATGCATTGTTTTAGTGTCTTGAAAGGGACCAGTTAAAAATTAACTTCTAGAAAATCCCTTCCCTTCGCTCTCATAATAACAGCAGCTTAGATTCTGAAAGCTGGAAGCAAAATTAAAAAGTCTTTGTTTTACTCTGACCAATGAAAATAAACTGCTTAGTGTTTCTGTTTAGCCCGTAGCCTTTGCTTTGCAGCAGTACCGTGCATGGGTTACAAAGTGAGTCTGCGTGGTGGTCTCGCAACCTGGAGTCCCAAACGCTTGCCTTGCTGATGAGGGCAGGTTTGATCTGCCCTTTAGCTGCAGCCTGATCAGCCTGGCTGACTGGCTCGTGTTGGACACATTTGCTCATGACAGAGGAGCGCTCCCTAACAAGACTGGAAGAACTGATGGAGAAGGATTTCTTTTCTTTCTGCGCAGAGGTAAGAGCAAAGACAATAGGTGTTTTTACACACACATTTCTCTTGCATGTTTGCTGTTACATCCTGAACTTCGTGTGTCTAAATCACTCACCCAGATCTTAAACATCAGATCTTTGAACTTCTGCATAGAACTTCTCCCAGAACTTTTGTGTGTAAAAAGTTCTCCTGGTAAACTGCTTTGCTCCAGGCAGCTGTGGTCACTTGGTTTCCATGGCAGCCTGTCACATCTACAGCTGTGGCTACTTTAGGCTGCCTCAGGGCA
>QEPC01006697.1:868471-882294 GCA_003113815.1 Sphenodon punctatus | reverse complement strand
TCCTGTCTCTCAGATTGTAAGCCCTAGGGGCAGGGACCGTGTCTATTTTATTACTTTGTAAAGTGCCAGGTACACTGCTGGTGCTATATAAATGTTTGTTAATAATAATAATAATAATAATAATGACAAGAATATAAAAAGGTAGGAAAAAGGCATTGAACCCGTGAGCAAATACAGTCCCGTACGAGCAGGTATGGTCACCCGTTCAGAGCGCGTCCCTCACCCTGCGTCTCTGCCTAGATGGAATGACTCCGTACAGGGTAAGCTGCCTGAGCAATTCCCTGCAGGAATTTCTCTGCAGGGTAAGAGCGGGTGTCTTAGCTCTGCAGGGTTCAGTTCTTTCCCAGCTGGATGGAGAAAGCGGAGCGTTGCCGGTTAGTCCAGCACAGCTACCGGCTGGCCCTGAGGTCTGTGTGTGTCTGGAAATTCACTAGCTTTTTTAAAGGGCAACACCAGCGTCTCCGCCATAGGCTCTCAGCGACAGGTGACCCTGTTCAAACTGACCAATCAGTTGGTTTACCTGACCTAGGGTTCCTTCTTTGGTAATGTGGGTAAGCTGTGGTCAGTCAGATGGGCTAAGGTGAGTGCATCTCCCGAGCTGCTTGCAGGAGGGGCGGGGTATAAATATATAAAATAAATAAATAAATTATATGGACTGGATATTGGGTTTTCCTTACATGGTCTGGCAGTGTCCACTAGGATCTCTTGCCTTGGGTCGGGGGGAAACCTAAGGGACAACCTAGCCGGGAGGGTTTCTCCACAGTGTGCATGCAAGAGAGAATGGTGGGGGTGTGCACAAGAGAATGTGTGTGTGTGTGGGGGGGGGGGGGTCACGTGTAAGAGAATGTGTGTGCACGCAAGAAAATGGGGGTCTGCGTGCAAGAGAACGTGTGCACGTGCATGCAACAGAACGTGCATGGGTCTGCGCGTGCGTGCAACAGAGAACGCGTGTGGGGGGGCTGCGCTCAAGAGAACGTGCGTGCAACAGTGTGGGGTGTGCGCACAACAGAACATGTGTGCACAACAACGTGGCAGGGTGCTCACAAGAGAGAACGTGTACGTGCAACAGAATGTGGGGGATGGGTGTACGTGCAACAGCACGTGTGCGTGCACAAGAGAACGTGGCATGTGTGTGCTCACAAGAGAACGTGTGCGTGCAACAGAGCGTGTGGGGGTGCGCACAAGAGAGACTGTGTGTGCGGAGGGGAGGTTTCCACGCAAGAGAGAGTGCGAGTGAATCGCTCTCCAGGCGGTGGCGGGTCACTGTTCTCTCCCAGCAGCGCATGCATGGAAGGGGGGAGGGGAGCGTTCTCTTTGCTGCCAGGGCTTGTTACCCAGGCTGTGCGGGTGTGTGTGTGTGTGTGTGTGTGTTGCTTTCCAGACCTGGCAGGAGGTGAAGGGTGAAAAGAAGACAATAGCCCACGTTACCGCTCAGCAGGGGCGCCTGCCGGCCGGTTAGTTTTTCAGCAGACGTTGGCCCGTTCGCAGCGCTGTCCAAGAACATCACGGGCCCAGTGTGCGGGCTAGTGCCTGCCAACGCGCCTCTGCCTCCCGACGATCCGCTTTGTCTGCATCCAGGTCCGCCAGCACCATAGAGTTGCGCCTAGCACGGTTGCTAGAGAGCTATTAGCTGTGAAGCGGCTGCAAGAGGAGAGAGTCCTTCCTGCGCCCCTGCGCTCTCCCCTTGCAGCGGCTGATGGCTGTGAAAGTGGTGCAAGAGGAGGGCGTGGGAAGATGAGAAGCCTTCGTTGGCTGTGACCCCCTGGGCTGGCAGGGAACCCAAGCAGCCCTCGAGCTGCGCAGCGTGAAATTGACAAGCCAGCTCCGGGAGCTGGGAAGCTCGCTGCCTGGGCAGGTACTTTGGGGACCCAAAGGAGAAGGAGCAGACACAGGCCAGACGGCGTAGGCACCCTGTGACACCCCCACCCACCCCCCGGTGCGCTGCTCACTCTGAAGCCGCTGCCCGAGGAGAGAGCAGGGGAGCAGGAAACAGCTGGGCAGCTTCTAATGGAAATGGGGGGAGGGGGTGTCACAGACAAGGAAGTGCTGGATCGTGCAACAGTCACAAGTGAAAGCCCATTGCAAGCCCCACAAGCTTAATATGGGGCTTGTCCAGTAGCGGGAGGGTCAGGGGATGAAACAGTCGGTTTTTTCTCGTCTCCTCTCTCTCTCTCCCCGCCTTGTCCCCCGCAGTCTCTACAGTACGGAAGAGTCTGCTGAGCTCTTAGTAAAGTTCTGTTTTGAAGAAACGTCTGCTGCGTGTTATTCAAGAGCAAAGTACCGCTACAATAAGAAGAAGCCTCTGGCAGCGACCCGCCTTCCCCTCGGTCAGGGAGAGGGATGGCGTCGAGCTGCAGTGGGCCGGGGGCTGCCCGCCCGTTGATGAGCTCTACGCTCTAAAACCTCCATTTGGGGGCCGCACAGACTCCACTGGGTGACTTGTCTCATGACAAAGCAATTCTTCTAACCAGGATTTAGCAGAAATCTCTCAAACAGCCTGTCTCAGCGGCCCCCACCCTTCCCGGCGGTGACTTTGACTTGGAGCCTGGAGGCGAAGCCCAAAGCAGATCTGCGTTCAAGTGTGGTCTCTGCACCTGCAAAGCCTGGGAGGTGGGGCCACTAGGGCAAGGGTGACCCACGTGGCAGCATTATCTCAGAGCCCCGCAACTTCCTTGCAGAGGGCAACATCCTGCATTTCACAACAGGAAGCCTGAACTCGAGGCTAGAGACTCGCCTTTAGACCACGCTAGACTGGGTGGGGGTCCCTGTCATCATGGGAATGCCGTCATGGAGCATAGAGAGCAAAGGGAAGTCCCTGCGCAGCCCGGTGGGAGATGTTACGGCGCCGCGTCTGCTCTGTCCAGACAAACCTGCTGCTTTCCAGGCCAGACGAGAGAGGCTGATGGGCTCAGTGCAGGGTCTGGAGTGTTGCATGGAGCTTCTTGAGAAGAGCGGCTGAATATTAAAACCAACGTCCTCCCTCTCTGCCCTTCTCTCCATCGTTCTGCTCCCCTGTAATCGAGGCACATTTCTGTGCCTTGGGCCTGTCTCGCAGCTCTCTCACTCAGACCCCCATTCTACCTGGTGCTGAGTTCCCTGCTCCCCACCCCCTTTTGGAGTTGGAGGGCGCAGAGCTGCGTTCTCTATGGGGCTGCCCAGCAGGCTTGCAGCAGGATGTAATCCCAGCTGTTGCTCTGTTCTCTCTGCCTGCGGCCTGGTGGCTACGGCAGCCCCAGGCTGTTCTTCCATCTGCTTGGAGAAACAGCCCGGAATGGAAAGGGGGCAAAGCCCTTCTCTGCCTTGCCGTGGTGCAGTCTGGGCTGGGAGAGTGAAATGCAGGGCCCTTCATCACCCTGGCTGGGTGTTCCCCACGGGGCAGCAGCCTGTGTCCCAGAGAAACAATGGAATACCACCGCCCCCTTCAACCAGGCATGAGGGCACACCTGCCCTCGCCAAAGGCTGCTCTCCGTGCCTGGAGCCAGAGCCAACGGGAAACCTGGTGCCCACGGGTCCCTGTTGCTTTGTTTGTGATTAGGAATAATCCAGTCCCTCCTGCTGTGACACCCCCCCCCTCCCGGAGAGTCGCACACAGCCTGCGTCCCCATCCAGAGATGGGGAGGGGTCTCGGCTGGGGGGGTTGAATTCTCCGTGCCATGACACCACGTCTTGTTCGCACAAGCTTGTTGTTTAAAGGGCTGGCGGTGGTAGTTCTGCTTTAGCGCCTCTTGCTGGGGAAGGCAGCGGTGTCACGAACCTCCAGAAGCCAGGGGCCGTGAGAATGGAGAGGTCTCCAGGCCCACCTCGGCCTTCCTTCCGCCCGTCTGGCCACAGCAATGTTCTGTCTTCGGAGACTGGTCCCTTCTGCTTTGGATTATTGGCGAACGTGCCTTGGCTGAGAGCCCAGTGTTCCTCCCACTGCAAATCCCTGCCTGGATCATTGCCAGAGCCTCCATGTTCTGCTGCCGCTGCAGCCTGCCCTGATGCTCAGTCCGGGTTCCCAGCAGAGGCCGGAGAGCTGTAGCAGAATTCCTGCTCAGGCTGCAGATACAAAGGCTTGGATTTCCAGGAACTGGTCACTTTCCTTTTGTGAGGTCAGTGACCTCATGCTTCGGGCAGCTGATCCGGGCATTAATTGTAGCTGAGCTGCTGTCATCTCATTGTTAGCATTTACCGACACTTCCCTGTAAGAGCCATTGTTACAAGCTGTCACGCATGCTCTGAGATCTTGGGGTTCCCCTACACAGCACGGTACAGTAGCTGGGGCCTGGGAAACTCTCCTGTAAGAGCCTTTGCTATGAGCTATTGTGCATGCTCTGAGATCTCGGGGTTCCCCTACACAGCACGGTACAGTAGCCGGGGCCTGGGGAACTCTCCTGCGATCCGTAGAGGCGGGCGGGGGGAGTTTTCTGTTACGTAAGCACCAGCCGTACAAACCACCTTGCTGTGTCCTGCCTGCAGCCTCTTTTGGGGGACTGCAGGATAATGCCAAGCTCCCAGCAAGCCGTGGGAGTGAATCTCCTGAGCCCCCATCGGGGGAACGCGCTCCATGACCCCCTGACAGCCTCCGGCTCTGCCCATTTGGGGAGTGTCCTGGGGACACCAGCAGAGAGCTGTTCCTCATGCCCTCTCCACCACACAGGCCAACTCTACCCTGGGAGAAGAGGGACAGACCAAGGCAGGTTGGGGGCTGGTCTCTTTTCAGGGAATGGGGGGAAGGCATTGCTGGCAAAGGGGCAGGGGACAGGGTTCAAGGTTACAACAGGTCTGGGGATGGCTCCACAGTGCCTCCCACTGTGCCTTCGCTTGCACCAGCGGCTGTGAGCCCTGGCACCTTGGTGCAGGTCTCCCTGGTGGCAGCAGCATCATCTCAGGCCCAGCCTGCAGCAGTAGAGAGGGGAGTATGAGCCAAGGGCAGACTGAGCCTGGCTGCTTGGAGCGATCATGTGAACGCTGTCCCGAGAATGGGGGTCCTCTCCTGGGCCACACTGGCCAATCGGCAGCGGCTTGTCTCCTGCGCCTGGCATCGGGCAGGGAGCTCGAGGCTGGGATTAGTCAGAGTCGCAGAGGATGAGGTCACCTCCCTGTCGTGTTAGGTGAACGGCGCAGTTCTGCTGCCTCAGCAGAGGTGAAATGCTGCTCAGCTGTCTCGCGGATGAGCCTTGCCGGCTGCCTGGCAGATGCAGGGAATAAACTGGGGCGGAGGCCAAGCCCGCTGAGTGGCTAATTTTAGCTGCTGCTCTCATTTCCCAAGCAGCTGAGCGGGGAAGTGGAATCCCCAAACAATGCCTTAGAGCTCAGGCCTCGGCGCTAGGAGAGCTCCAAGCCCCGTGACCGTGACTCAGCGGAGCCTGACATGCTGCCCTTGGGCACTGGATGCAAGGTGGGGCCTGCCCCTCGGAGACCAGAGACCCAGGCAGCCCCTCAGCAATGGCCTAGATTAAAGCTAGTGGTGCCTGCACCAGTGCAGGGCAAAGACCCTGTCATGGTGCCTAGCAGGACCCAGGGCAAGCTGGCATCTGGGTTACCGCGGGGAGCTGTGTACGGACAATCCCTGCCATCAGCTGTAGAGTCTCCTCGTGGGACTCCCAGTGGCGGGGTCAGGCCAGCAATAGGTGGGATCGCTGGGGCAGGGTGTACCTGGGGGCAGTGATTAGGGCCTTGCCCAGGCCCTAGAAGTCTCAGCAGCAGTGTTGGCAGGACTCCGGGGGCCCTAACATAGCATGGGGCCCCGCCTTGGGCAGCTGCCCTGCTCCGAAGAGAGGCTTAGTGAGCCGCCCTACAGCAAGCTGGCAGGGGCATGCCATTGAGTGCTGGCCCCCGACGGGGGGAGTGTTTGGGCTGGACAGCAGGGAGCAGATGGCTGCTGCAGGGCACAGGCACGTGTCTTGAGGCAGAGGGCAGGTCAAACGCCTGAGGGGCAGGGGAGACTGCGCGCTCGGCCTGGCCGGGCGGGTGCCCGGGAGACTGTGCGCGCGGGCTGGCCGGGCAGGAGGCAGGAGCGTGGGGAAGGGAACAGAAAACCATGACGCAGAAGGAACCCAGGGCAGTGACCCCCACCCCAAGCATCACCCAGTCACTCTGTTCCATTGACTTGGGTTGTTGGGAAACCGGCCCTAGCAGAGAATGTGCAGAAAGTCCAGCTCATCCTGGAGCAGCCCAATTACTCTCCACCCAGCACGCCACCTCCTTGGCCGCAGTGGCAGTGTGTAAATCTGAAGGTTTACTAGCACCCGGAATTTACCCTGCAGTGACTAACTCCTTAGTAGCAACCTTGGTTCAGAATGTTCACATGGCATTAACATTCTGGGGCAGCTGCCACAGTCTGGTACCCTCCTCCCCCGCACAGGGGTGACTACAAGCACGTTGTTACTTTTTGGGCTGCATCGAGTCTAGTTTATAAAACCGCCTGATTTTAACCCAAAGTGAGGGGTGTTGCCACGGGGTAAATCCCTCATCCGAACAAGCCCTCTGGGACACCGTGCAATCAGACCTGGCAAGGGAGCCCTCCCTAGGAGTGGATGATTGTTAAGGGCCGTCGTGCCATTTGAGGCCTATTTAGTCTTATCTGCTGTCAAACAACGGGCTTGTGCATTACACAGAACAGATTTGCTTTGGAAATGTTTATCCCATCCTAAAGCGTCTCCATATGGCCCTCCCTGCGGCTGGGAGCTGCCTCCGCTTTCCAGATGTGCTGAGCACATTCCGCGTGCTCTCCCCCCCCCTCCCCATAGCGATTTGGAGGCGGTGTGGTTTCACTGTCCGAGCGCAGGGCTGGGGATGTCAGGGCTCTTGTTGGCTGCTTGTTAGCTCGATCTCCAGAAAGGGCGTAGGGTCATTAGTCCAACTCCCTGCTCCAAGGCAGGCTATCCCCAGCAGGCCAATGCGCCTCCCTCCAGCCGGGGTCTCCGAGGAGGGAGATTCCCCAACCTTCCAGGGAAGCCTGTTCCATTGTTGAACTGCGAGGACATTTCCCCTAATCTCGACCCAAAATCTCCACGGCTGCAGTTTAAGCCTATCCCCTTTGTTCTGCCTTAGGTGACAGCAGAGAGAAAAATGGTCACCCCTCTTTTGTGGCCTTCTTTAGAGATTTGCAAACTACTCTCATGTCTCCCCGACTCCCCCATGTTTTCTCCCTAGGTCGGACATACCCAATCCTTCCAGCCTTTCCTCCCAATCTCCTCCACTTTGTCTATGTCCTTCCTGAAGTCCGGTGCCCAGAACTGGACATGCTATTCTGGGTGAGGTCTCCAACTCTTGCCCCGTGTCTTGGATACGGCGCGTCTGTTAATGCAACCCCACACGGTATTTAACTCTCTTGCTGCAACAGTGTTGCATTGTTGATGCTGCTTCCATTTATGATCCACCTTGTGGGGGCGGGGAAAATAAAAATCCTTCTTTCCAGTGCTGCTCCTTGTTATCCCCTATTTTATATTGGTGACTTTCCTCTACACAATACTTTGCATCTGCCTTGGTTAAATCTGGTTTGGTTTCTTCCACCCTAGGTCTCTGGTTTATCTACATCATCCATTGGGGGAGGCTGAAGCAGCTGGGGTTTGTGTTTGTTACTAACAGAGATGAGTGCTCGTCTTTGCAGCATCTGTGGTTAGTGACGGAGGGAGGAGAGTTTCTTCTTCGGGCCTTGCTGATGCGAGCTTCAGCTACGGGGCCCCAGCTAAGGAGCTGGGAGGAGGGTGTTTGATTTGGTGGCTGTTGTGTCTCCATACAGCCCCGGAGAGATGGCAGAGAGGGAATTGCCTGCCTCTGCTCTACACCGTGCAGCAAAAGGCTGAGAGATCCTCTGCTCTCATCCCTGAGGGCTCCTTTCCATCTGTCAGCCCTAGCTGCAGGCCCATAGATTGCCCTGCAGCCGGCACCCCGGGGCAGCTATGGAATTCCCCCGCAGTTCTGCACGATGCGCTCGGGACCAGTTTGCAGGGAACTCACCAGGGCCCAAGGGATTCCTCAATGAGACACAGTGAGAGAGAGACGGGGTGTGTGCTGGACTCATCCCTGCAGGTCTTGCTCACACAAAGCAGCTAATTAGATGTGCCGGTGCCAGAATGAGACTGCCAAGGCCTTGCCGTGGGGGTGAAACTGGAAGGCCTATAAAACCTGGTACATGGAACTTGCCTTTGTTCTGCTGCCCAAGCCCCGGAAAAAGTAGCTCAGGCTGCAAGTAAGGAATAGCTGGCTGGCTCCTACACACGGCGCACCTCATGTCGGGCGAGGAATTCCGGCTCCCCAGGCTGCTGCTGTATGAAGGGATGGATTCCCGGCCCCTTTCACCAGGGAATGACGGAAAGAGAGGGATGTGCCGGCATGCTCTGACATGCGAGGCCACCGCGCGCGCTGTCCATTCAGATGAGAATCCAGCCCTTCCTGCTCTTAGGTTAATGCCCATGAGCAGGGAGACTGAGGCGGAGCTGGAGCCGAGTCTTAGGATGGGGGTTGTACCTGGTCCTCCCGCCCAGTGAGGCGACCACCTTCCTGCGCACACGGCTTCAAGACCAATAGTTTTGGTCCCTGGAAGCATTTTCCTTGGAGCATCGTGTGCGCACACCGTCCGCCAGTGGGGGGAAAGCCCTTGCGGGGGGAGCCGTGTGGATTGGAAGAGAAGGGGCCTCCTGGTTGTTGTAACTAGTTCCTTGTATTGTTGGGGACGGAGTGTGCGAGGCCCAGGCCGCGATAATGGCAGGGGCCGGTGGCCTTGCTGCCCTCTCCCTTCAGAGAAAACCCCAGAAGTAGCCGGTTGAGACTCTCATGGAGCTGCAGGAAATTCCTTTGACCCTCATTCTGCCCTGGGTGGGAAGGGGGTGATCATGAGGATTGACCAGCACTGGGGGAGGGGGCGCTTGGAAAGACCTGGGTTGGGGTTGTCTGCTGGTGTAGCTGAATTCAGCTTTCTGCTTTTATTGAATACATTTAAAAAAATAAAAGTCAAAATTTCCAGATCTGGAAGCCCAGGGTCAGAGCCAGGGCACTAAGTCATAGCAGGAATTTCCCAGGGGCCAGGCATCAGCTGTGGGTGATTGTGGGACGGCGCCCTGACAGACACCCCCCCCCCCCCGTCTGGCGGAACGCTGCTTTTCTCTGCGAGTTCCTCCGTTTGTGGGAGGGGTAGACGGGTCCTGGACCGAAGCCCGAACTCGGCAGCTGCCAGCCCCTTCTCCCAGAGCATCCCCACTCCCTCCGAATCCTTGTTCTGGAGAAGCTGGGCCTGGGGACTCGACTGGATACTAAGAACAAGGAATTGCCTTTCGCTTTGGGCTTTTCAAACCAGTGCAAATACCTGACACATTTGTGTTTCTCCTTACCGACCTGCTGGGTTTCTGCTTGGTTCCCAGCTCCTTGGATATCGGAGTCTCTCCCGCTCCTTTATAAGTTTGCTTTTGCACCAGTCTCAATCCGCATTGAGCGCGCTTTATTGTTTTGTGGGTTTGAACATCATCACTTTTAAATGTCTGGCGACGTATGTGATTCTCTGCCAAGTTATTTTTCCCCCTTGGCCCTCGCCCAAGACGTTTCCTGCTCCTATAAACTTGTCCTGCATTTGTTCAGTCTCTACTGCTGACTGTTCCTGAGCCTGCTGAAGGGCTCTGTGTGGCCCCAAAGCTGCATAGCCTCACAACAGAGGTTGGTCCAATCAAAGAACTCATCTGAATTACTTTGTCTCTGTGCCTGAACCTTGATTTCCCCCCCTCCCCACAAGCGACACTGGGGGTTTGTTGTGGGCTGGGGCCCTTGCAACACAGTCAGTATCCGGGTTTATTGGTTGTTGCGTACAATAGGTCTCCGTAAAGGCTGAAACTCCCAGGCACTTGGGAGGCTCCTTTGTTCAAAGGGAGAAGAAACTGCCTGAGTCACTAGTCTCTCTTGGAAAACAACCTCCCGGTCTCTCACTAATTATTTCAAACACGTTGTCGATGAGTTTTTAACCGATTCCTGCAGACGCATTACACAGACACGTGGTGCTGCCGAGACAGAAGCCTTCCCAATAACCATGCATGCCCCACTTAGTGCTAGGAATACACCGACAGCGTAGTGCCGCGTGGGTCGGTCTGAGGGTGACCGAACCCCAGAGGCCGCTATCGTACAATGGGGAGAGGCAGGGATTTCCTGGCATCGCTGTAACGTGACTGGTAGTTCCGAATGGCAGCGCTCTGTGGCATCCCCCCGGTGACTAGGACGCCCCGCCCTGTGCTGCTCGCTCTTATCCAGTGTGCGAGCCTCTTCTAGGAATGCTTCAGAGTGTTAACAAAACCCCAATACCCCAATGAAACCAATGACTGGTTCTATTTTTACTTCCTTTGCCTGCGAGTCTGAGTAGCTTTTGGGGGAAAGACATCACTGAACAAGCCAGCTCTGCAGCCTCTTTGGAAACGACTGAATGTTAATAGAGTCTTGGAGAATTGCAGCCAATAGAATGGATTTGCTGTAAATCCCAATGTGGCAGCTCAGAAGAGCCTCTCCCTGTCCCCAGCTTCCAGGACTAGATAGAAACACTTCCTGCCAGGGAACACGGCCAGGCCTCCCAAACCAGCTGCTGGTGTCCTGCTGCCAGAGGCTGGTCTTTGCCCCGAGCGAGCGCGGGGTCAGGGCCGAACAGCGAGAGCACGCGTCAGGCCAGGCCCTGCTCCCTCCGACCGTGTGCTGCAGAGGGGGAGGAGGCAGGTTCATGTTGATAAAGGCAGGAACAGGAGAACGGGCTGAGCACAAATCTTCCCAAGGGCTCATGGTGCGGGGCCCTTTGCCCCCTCAGAGCTCCTGCTGTGAAGCGAGCAGAGCACTTTGCACGCGTGAATTTTCTTTGTGCTTTTGGATGGGCCTCTGAATATCCAAGTCATTCTTCACGGCCGAAACGATATCCGTCTCTCCCCTGATTCGGATAGTTCAGTAGTTTGCTCATTCTGGCTCCTATCGCGCCCTGGACTGAGAGAAACAGACCATTGAAATGACGGAATGAAAAGAACCTGTTGAGAGAAACTGGGCAGGGGCCGAATGGCGGTTCGGATCGGCTTCCCTGGAGTCCGTTTGAAGCAAGTGAAATGGTTCGCTATGGTATTTGGAGCGGATAGTGGTTTCAGCTCCATTTTACAGACCAGGCCAGTGCCTCGCTCATGGCCATGGGAGAGGCCGTGTTAGGGGGAGGTGGCTGGCTCACTAGTGCTCCTGCCCTGGGCCGCATTAGTGGGTGTGTCACGCATGCCATGCTCTGCTCCAGGACTTCCGAAGCTTGGTGCGTGTGCATGGCATGACAGTGCATGCATGAGCGTGTGCACACGGGGGAGCGTGTCCTCCTGCATCACTGTGTACCCAGCAGAACTGTATGCAAGGCAGAAAGCTGCAGATTCCTGCAGTGACTCTCCCTCCACCCACGTCACTGCCCCCCAGAAGTGCCTGCCTGTCTCTCCCCCACAGCATCCCAGCCCTCACCTGGGGGGGGTCTGCCCCCCCGAGGCACAAGGCACTGGGGATGCCAGGCCCCTGCCTGCCCCATGGGCTTCGTTCCTTCTCCATACTCTCCCCTTGATTCTATTCCCAGCCGTGCAGCTCCCCCTCCTTTAGCTGTTTCTCCCAGGTCGGTTCCCCACCATCCACCTCTGTCTGGGGCTTGGCAGGCGCTTGGCGCAGACCGGCTTCAGGAGCGCAGCGTTGGGAGGGGCGTGCTGGCCTTCCCCCTGCAGCAAGGGAGACCCACTGAGGAAGTGGGATGGACCTCTGGATCTCACTCTCTGCAGGCTGCACCTCGAGTTCACCGGGCCCCAGACTGGGCATGTCCGATTCACCTGCAGCCGCTGTGGACTGAGGTGGAGGAGTCTGGTAGCAATTTAGATTCTGTCTCCGGGGAAGGAGTCTCGTCCCAGACTCAGTAGCTGCAGGGACCCAGACTGGCCAATTGCAGCCTGGTTCTGATGAGAAGTGTGTGTGTGTGCGTACATGTCTAATAACTTCTCTGTTAGGTCAATTTCAACCAAATTTGGACAAAGGGCAAAAAAAAGGTCAGTAGAAACTCCAGATCGCGTAGCTGTTGGTGCAACTGGAAGAGAGAAATGTTCCCCTTTTTAGCCAAAACATCGCGCTGAGTTACCCTGAGCCCCAATGTCTCTTGGATCTCCTCTCCCCTTGTTACTTTGGGGATGCACTGCACGGAACAATTTGTTTTTAACTGACACACAATTTGTTTTGAAGGTGGGGCTGGACATAGGAACTTGTTCTGGGTGGTGCTGCTCCTGTGTTGTGCCAGTGTTTTGCCAGTGTTTTCTGTGTTTCCCTGTGTTTTGGGTTTATACATTATTTATTTTAAGCTTTATGTGCATGTAGATTGTGTTTTCTTCCATCCGATGTTAACCATGGGAACTTCTTGTTGCTGTGTTATGGCATGCCACTGGCCTACCGTCCCCCTGGCTCTGCCCACCGGCCTTACTGCCCCTCCAAATTCAAAACCCACCAGCCTGCCCCTGAGTTCCACTAGGTCTTTTTTGAGATGGGGCAACCAGAACCGCACACAATATTCAAGGTGCGGTCGCAACATTGATTTCTATAGAGGCATTATGACATCCTCAGTTTTATTCTCTATTCCCTTGCAAATAATTCCTAACATTCTAATTGCTTTTTTGACAGCTGCGGCGCACTGGGCTGAGGATTTCAGTGTATTCTCCACAATCACTCCCAGATCCTTTTCCTGAGTGGTAACTCCTAGCTTAGTACCCAGCATTGTGTACTCCTAATTCAGATTATTTTTTCCAATGTGTATCACTTTGCACTTGTTCACATTAAATGTCATCTGCCATTTAGATGCCCAGGCACCCAGTCTTGTTAGATCTTGCTGCAGCTCCTCAGTCTGCTTGTGTTGTGACTACTCTGAATTGTTGGATTGTGCAACAGTCACAAGTAAAAGCCCATTGCAAGCCCTGCAAGCTTAATATGGGGCTTGTCCAGTAGGGGGAGGGTCAGGGGATGAAACAGTTTATTTTTCTCCTTGTCTCCTCTCTTCTTCTCTTTCTGTCTCTCCACCTTGTCCCATGCAGTCTGTATAGTATGGAAGCATGTCTTCTGAGCTCTTAGTAAAGTTTTGTTTTGAAGAAACGTCTGCTGTGTGTTATTGAACAGGAAGCTAACTCTCCAATAGGTTATGGGCCCAGGACTGTCTTCAAGGCAATTGTGAAGACTAGAAGCAGCCCAGGAGGAGTGCAGACTGTGAAAAGAAAACTCCCAGACAGAAAGGCATAACTGCTGACTGAGTAAGAAGGCCTAAATCCCAGAAGGGGAAAGGGAGGGAAGCAAGTATGGCAAGCAGCTCAGAGCTCAGACTTTCAGTAAGAAAGCTGAACAATGGAAACTACCAATTGTTGAAGTTTAAAGTGGAAATGCTGGTGTCTAAAGATGATCTATGGGAGGTGATTACCATGAACAGACCAGCAGCAAATCATGAGGAATGGGATAAAAAGGACAGGTTAGCAAAGGCTACAATAAGTCTATTGGTAGAAGATGACCAGCTAATCCATATAAAAGTGAGACCACAGCAAGAGGCATGTGGATTGCATTGCAAAACTTGCATGAGACAACTAGCCTGAATAGCAAACTGTTTCCACTGAGGAAACTATACAAAATGAGGCTTGGCAAGGAAAGTGAAATGCAGGAGCCTATAAATGCCATGTTGGAAGTAGTGGCACAGCTGCACGGCACTGGAGAAGATATAAAGGACAGCCATGTGGTAGCCCTACTCCTCTGCAGCCTGCCTGAATCTTACAGTGCCCTCATCAATGCCCTGGAGACAAGGCCAGAGGCTGAACTGAAGCTGGAATTGGTTAAAGGTAGACTTG
>QEPC01006697.1:842449-864414 GCA_003113815.1 Sphenodon punctatus | reverse complement strand
ATATTGGGGTTACATTTGCCACCCTCCAGTCCTCAGGTACAGTGCCAGATGCCAACGTTAGGTTACAAATGACTACTAGTAGGTTTGCAATTTCACATGTGAGTTCCTTCAGAACTCTGGGGTGAATACCATCTGGCCCTGGTGATTTGTCCGTATTAAGCTTGTCAATTTGCTCTAGAACCTCCTCCAGGGTCACGCTGATTTGTGACAGTTCATCCAATTCATCACCTAGAAAGTAGGTTTGCAAAGTGGAGCAGATGGAGAGGGGAGCAACGAACTGGAGACCAAGCCCAAAGCTGGAAGAGCTGACCAGAGAAGAGGGACAGGAAAGCTGCTTTCAGATCTCTTGCCGCAAGGAAACGGGCCAACGCCTTGTTCTATGGAATGGGCTTAAACTGTCGCAAGGGACTCGGATTTCAGCTGAATCTTAGTAGAAGCTTCCTGACCTGAGAGCGTTGGGCAATGAAGTCGGCTGCCCAGAGAGACGGTGAAACTTCCTTCACTGAAGAACCATCTGGCCAAGCATCTGTCTGGGACCCTGCAGGTAGAGAAGGGGTTGGTCTAGATGACCAGCTAGTCCTTTGTGTGAGTACCCTGGTGTCTGGAGGGATTAGCCCAGACCAGGCCCTAGCGGCTGGAGTGGATGGGGGAGGGGGCGCCAAGCTGTCAGTCCCCAGCAGAAGCTGCTTCAGCCTCTTGTTTCCCAGCAGTGGGCTCTTGGCTGGAAATGGCGTTTGGCGCAGTAGCGTGCAGGCACGTGCTGCCAGGCATGAGGGGACTAGGGTCCCGCTTCCCCTCTCGGCCCCTTGCTTTGTCTGGGGAGCTCAGGCACGTCATCCAAACTCCCTGCCTGGCGGGTCCCCGCCTACAGCGTACACATCGGGATGGGGGGAATTGTGCTGCTGCCCAGAGCTCAGCCTCGACGCTATCCCAGGCCTATGAGGCATTGTTAATAACGGAGAGCGGTCCCATGACCAGGATGGCACTGTGTTCAAGACAGATTAATTTCTGGGGGCCTTGGCAGGACTGGCCTTAGAATTTGAGGTGTCCAGGACGGAGATAAAATGTCGGTCCCCTAGTGCCCTCCCAATGGTTCCCTCCATTTGGGGGGGGGGGGTCATGCTTAAGACACCACAACCCTGGGAGAAACCGGGGCCACTGTGGGGGCCCTGGGAAGTAGGGAAAATACCAAGCTAACAACTTCCCCACCAAACCAGTCTCATTCTCCCCAAACCAGTGCCCCCTTTTAAAATTGGTAGCAGATTAGCAGCCCTCCTCTTGCCCTGGGTGGGTCACCCTCCGGTAAGGCCATCCGTGGGGTCTGGTACTCTCTGAACTAGAGGAGGAAACGGCCCTGACCCTCTCAGGGCTGAGGGAACACGTCCACTGTTGTAATGGGCAGGTTCCCAGAAGTCGTTCCTTCCCACCAAGGTGAGAAGTACCCAGCTCTGGGGAGCAGCGTTCTCTTCAATCTGGGAACGAGGGGAGGAAACTTGCCTGAAAAGTTTTCTGTCCCAGCAATTTCTGCAACCTGTGACGCTGCCCCTTTGTGATTCATTGGTCTGAACAGTTTAAATACTGGGAGGAGGAGCAGTCATCAGAAGAACAGCACTGTGCTCCCACCACAACCCCGAGCCTTTTGCACATCTGCCAGTTCCTCTGCTTCGCTTCCACAGCAGCAAGACACCCAGGGCCGGTAAGTTTCCTTTTCCTTTGCAGCCCTGGCAGCCGCTCCAGCCTGCGAGGCTCCATCCCAGCCTCTTGCTCTTCCATGAGATCTCGCAGGCTTGACTTGCTGTTCACCAAGGAAATTGTTTTACCAACTTATCCTGGGAGGGAAAAGAATTCAATAAGAGAAGAAAATAATAAACGGTGATTTAAAAACTCAGCGGAGAATGTGCAGAATAATGAGGAGGAAGGCATGGGGTTTTTTTTGGCCGGGGGTGGGGGGTGGGTTACCAGTGAGAGGGGGTTGTGTGTGTTCATGTCAGACACTGCAGCTGTACATTTGTCAGTTCCTGTCTGTGAACAGAAGAAATGGAATTGTATTCAATTGTTCTCAGCTGTGTCTGTCTCTCGGGCTGCGATCAGTCTCCAAGCCTTTAACGTGCCCCTTTCAGGGTGTGACAAGAACGCCAGGGCTTTTGAAGTTGCTGAGTGTTCATTTGTGCTTGAACCGCTTACTGTAAACAGAACTGATCCGCGATGCAAACTGCTTCCATCTGGAACCCAGAAATCCTGATGGGCTTGAAAGGGATTCTTTCCTTGTGAGGCCAAGTGTTTTCTCTGGCAGTCAAGCTGGGAGCCCAGTTACTGGCTTGTTCTGCTTCACATGAGAGCCAGCAGCACCCCGGGGACTTGCCAGTACCCCGGTGACCTGCCTCTGTGGCTGCGGGAGCCCCTGGATTCTGGAATGGAAGTTGTGCCCCCCGTGGATCAGGATACGGTGTCCCCAGTTACCCTGCTTGGGCCAAAGCCCTTAGCAGCAAGCCGGATTTCTAACATTCCCAGTCTGGGCTTGTGGTTTGGCCTGCGACTGATTCAGTGTTATGACGAGAGAAGCTGCAGCTGCTGGTGAAGGTTACAAGCCTGGTGCAAGGGAAGGGGGGCAGAGGCTCTGAGAAGCTGCAGTGACTCTACGTCGCCCCTGGTGGCTGGGGAAGAATCGGGATTGCTGGGTTCTAAATTGCACTGTCCCACCCATGACCCTCCGCAGCTGGGGCTGCTGGGATTTTCTGGGGGGAACCACCCCGCGAGGAGACGCACGCCCATCAGGATGCCCCAGGCTTTTTTTAATGCATCAGCATGCGTGAATGGCCTGAGGCCAGGGTGATGGGCATTGTTATTGTTATCCTGGTGGTACCTCCCTGGTTCCACCCAAGAGCTGAAGCTGCTTCCTGCAAACACCGCCTTCCTCATGCCACCCCTCCCCTTGGGCAGGGATTGAGGGAATTGGCTTTCCCACGGGGGGTGGTGAAGAGTCCAGGCCTCCTCGGCCCTAGCTTGCCGAAGTGCAGGGCTGGTTGGGGAAGGCAGCACTGGGAAGAGGCTGCCCCGTGGGGGGCGGGGCCCTGAGAGACCTGGGATACTCTGTGTTCCTGGATGACAGCAGACTCTTCCACTCCTTCCCCAAGCTCAGGGCGAGGGCCTGCCCGAGGTCCTCTCCGAGCCACCAGCTTGGAGTCTTGTCCCCAAGAAGCGAAGAACATGCCTATTGGCCGAGTAGATTTGGGGATGTAGCCTGAACAGCAGGGACTGGGTCGCCCCTCTGAGACCTGTGGGGACTTCTCCCAAGTGGCTGACAATGGCCATTGTCGGAGACAGGATGCTGGGCTTGATGGACCGTTGTTTTGACCTGGTATGACACCGACTCTGTTCTTAGGAAGATTTTCCTGATACTTAACCAAAATCTCCCTTCTGTTGTTTGAGTCCCTGCCCCCTGGAGTGAGGCCGAACAGCTCCCTGCCCGCGACGTGGGAGCAGCCCTTTGGCCAGTTGAAGACAGCGCTCTTCTCTTCTCTTCGCTAGGCTAAACGCACCCAGTTCCTTCAGCCTTTCCTCAGCAGACTTGCTTCCCAGACCCTTTAACGTCCTTGTCGCCCTCCTCTGACCCTGCTCCAGTTGGTTAATAGCCTTACAATGAGGTGCCCCAAACAGGCCACAGGGCAGGGCTCCCGGCACGGCCTAACCCGACCGGTGCGGAACGGTCCCTTGCTGACTAGGAGACACGGCTTTGCAGCCGCGCCCCACTGCCCATTCATCTCCGTTTGTGACCAGCCACGAGCCTAGATGCTCTTCAACTTGGCAGCAAAGCCCGTGCCGGCCCTGAGCTCGGTCTGAGCTTTGATTCTGGACTGGGTCCAGGGGGGCGGTCAGGGCTCGGGAGCTGCCGGGAGAGGTTAGGCCTGTTCTGCCCTGGGGCACCCAGGACGCAGGCTCTGTGGTTTGGGTTGATGCCAAGGGGCACAGGCTGCTCCATTCTGGATCAGCAGGAAACCCTTCCCCTGGCAGGAGGGCTCAACATCGCACAGCAGTGCCACCCACAAGCTATTGCCAAGGCTGAGCACAGCGAGAGGCTGGGGACTCACTGGGGCCCTGCAGTTTGTAGGTTCTTCGCCCGGTCCCTTCCTGAATCCAGGGGACTTGCTGGTCAAGGCTGCTCCTGAAACTAGGTTCCTTCTCTGCTGCTCCTCACCCCATGCTGCTCCCGCCCCACAGAAAGGCTCTGGGGCGTCACTGCACACTAGGCTGCTTTGGGGTCAGTTTCCCCCCTGGCCTGCACAACTTAGAGGCCAAACTCTGCTCCCAGATGACTGGGACCATCATTACCTGGTCCTCCCACTGCCCTGGGATTGCTGGGCCTTCTCCCCCGGTGGGCTGTGGGCTCATTCCCAACAGGGGGGCTTGGAGATGGCAAGGGGTCAGTGCCCACCCTGGCTCTTAGCAAAGATGCTCCTGGTCTTTGCTGCTGCCTGCCCCACGGAGCATCAGCCAGTCCCTCTCCAACGATCTGGGGCCAGCCCAGAACAGAGTGGGGCCGTCTGAGCCATTGTCTATGCAGGCGGCAGTGGGCACCGCCTGGCAGCTAACGACATGCCAGCGGCGGATGAGTCACACCGCGCCCTGCTCCGGAGGGGCCTGTAGGAGCCTGTTCTTAGCCACGGCTGAGCTGCCAGGAGCTAGCACATGGCCATGACCTAACGGGCAGCGAATGTGCCGGCGGCAGGCTGGAGTCAGTGCCGTTATCAGGGGGTTGGGGACCCGCTCCAAAACACAGCCTGGTGTGTAATTAACGCCGCTCTCCAGCCCTCAAAAATATTCCCATCTCTCAGAGTTTCCAGCCATTATTCTAACCACCTAGCTTTCCCTGCCAGCCCCCCGCTGCCCAGGGGCCACGGCAAGCCTTAGCCCGGCATGGCTGCAGCAGGGGGTGGGGGGCACCCCAATGAATGCCCGTGGCTGCAGACTTGGCTCCAGCCATTTCTGCTGCGGGCGTGTGTGGGGGGGGCTTGGAGCTGGGGGTTCTTACATAACCCTGAGCGGCACTGGCAGGCTTGCTCCCGGCCTCCCCGGTTAACCAGGTCTTGATTATGGGCCAGGGTAGCTGGGTTGAGTTTCCCAGGCTGGAGCCGGTGCCAGTTGTAACAACTATGGATGCTGTTGCTACTGCTGCTGTTGCCGGGCTCAAAACAGGAGGCCCCGTGGTGGAGAGGAGGCTGGAGATGCTTGTCATAGCTGTGGCCTGGCGGGTGGGGCCAGGCGCGAGGCTCTGCTGGAGAGAGCAGGAGACGTATGAGAGCCGGCAGCAGGAATGGTGCTCAGCTCCTCCAAGAGGGCTCTGGCTGTGTGGCTGCCTGGCTGTGACTGATGGGGAGGATGGGGAGCGGGGGGCTCTGTGTGGGGGCTTTTCCGAAACATGCAAGTAGCCTGTACTTTGGAGCCAGGGAGTATTAATAGCTTTTGTGCCTGTTGGAGCTTCCTGCCCCATTCTCAGGAAACCAGTCCTCTGGGCTCAGTAATCCTGCGTGTGCACCATTGCGCAACCCAGGTGCATTATGGGGGATGGGTTCTCCTGATGTGCCTGGCACTAGCCAGTCAGGGCGGGGGCACCCCCAGTCTCCAGACTCCCTGCTCAGCCGGCTCCCATAGATACGAGAGAATTAGGTGCTCGGCCTTGGCAGAGCTGCTGGACTCTCAGTGAATCAATTCCCACCTGCCCCCACAAACAGTACAGGCTGGGACTTGGAGCATCCTTCCCCAGGTGCGCTGCCAGGTGGGTTTGGTCCTGTGGGCTGCTTGAAGGTGGAGCACAGGCACCAAGCTGCATGGTCTAGTGGGCAGAGCAGCAGGGGTCCAGGATTCTAATCCCATCCCTAGGCGAACTTGGGCACGTTGCTTCCCTTCCCTGGGGCCCTGTGTCCCGAAGGAACATAGGGTCACAAAGGTGAGATACTGGCCTACATGTAGGCTACAGGCCTAGTCAATATGTAAAGCTGACCCCCTGCTCTGCCATCGCCAAGCACGGCGAAAGCTGCCTCCTCCTGCAGCCCACACGCTGCTGGAAGCCGCGGCCCAGACCGGGGCTGAGCTGTCCTGGGTTTTCCTGGAGGCGGCTGGCACTTCTAGGCAGCAGAAAACCCTTCCTCCCACTTGTGTTTTCTCTTGTGTGGAACGGTTCGACTGCAGGATGCAGCAGCAGGTGTCGCGCATGGTGAAAATCCCTCCCCTACGTTGTTGGAACGTGTGAAGGGATCGATCTTGTGTGCCGAGATATCTAGCAGCGGCCGGGGTGTGTGTGTGTGTGAGTGTGTGAGGGATTCCGATCTCTCGGACTCTGCATTCACACCCCAGCCTCTTCCATTTCGTACCCGTTTCGCTGCGTCCTGCACGCCCGCTCTCTCTGTCTCTGCCGCTGGGGGTGCACCCAGCTCCTCCGTGGGAAAGCGGAGTTTATCATGCTCTCTGTTTCTGCCGCTGGGGGCGCACCCAGCTCCTCCTTGGGAAAGCGGAGTTTATCATGCTCTCTGTCTCTGCCGCTGGGGGCGCACCCAGCTCCTCCATGGGAAAGCGGAGTTTATCATGCTCTCTGTTTCCGTTGCAGGCCCCATGGCGTTCGCAGGCGGCGGCGGCTTTCTCTTGCTGGTGGGTTTCCTGACGCTTGGCCGGGCGCTGGGCCAGTGCCCCGAGGAATGCCAGTGCTCCAGATCCGCCCAAGTGGAGTGCCTGGGGCCCCGCATCACTGAGATGCCCAGCCCCATCCCCACCAATGCCATGAGCCTGCAGATCATTAACACCCGCATCACGGAGCTGGGCGAGGCCGCCTTTGGCAACGCTTCCATCCTGATCGCCCTGCGCATGGAGAAGAACGAGCTCGCCCGCATCAGCCCCGGCGCCTTCCACCACCTGCTCTCCCTGCGTTACCTCAGCCTCTCCAGCAACAAGCTGCAGGAGCTGCCCCTTGAGGCCTTCCAGAACCTGGGCAAGCTGGAGGCTCTGCTGCTCTCGGGCAACCAGCTCCTCCGCGTCCACCCCGCGCACTTCACGCAGCTCAGCAGCCTCAAGGAGCTGCAGCTTCACGGGAACAGCCTCTACTCCATCCAGCAGGGGGCGTTCGACCAGCTGACCTCGCTCACCAAGCTCAACCTGGCCAAGAACAGCCTCTCCCGCCTGCCCGCCCGGGCCTTTGCGCGGCTGAGCCGGCTCCAGGTGCTGCGGCTCTACGAGAACAAGCTGACTGAGGTGCCCGCCGGAGCCTTTGACGCGCTCCCCAGCTTGCAGGAGCTGGGCCTGTACCAGAACCAGATCCGGCGCCTCCCTCCCGGCCTCTTCTCAGCCAACCGTAATCTGCAGAAGTTGTTCCTCTCCAACAACTTGATCTCGGGCCTGCCTCCCGGGCTCTTCCTGGACCTGCCTGAGCTCTCCAAGCTGACGCTCTATGGCAACGCGCTGAGGGAGCTGCAGCCCGGGGTCTTTGGGCCCATGCCCAATCTGAGGGAGCTGTGGCTTTACGATAACCAGCTCCGCACCGTGCCTGATCACCTCTTCAGCAACCTCACTGAGCTGCGGCTGCTCATCCTGAGCCGGAACCAGATCAGCTCCATCTCCCCCTCGGCCTTCAGCGGCCTGGGGGAGCTGCTGGAGCTGTCTCTGCACACCAACGCCCTCAGCACCCTGGATGGGGAGGTCTTCCGGGGTCTGCCCAAGCTGCAGAACCTCTCCCTTCAGAACAACCAGCTGAGTTTCCTGCCGGGGGACTTGTTCCGGCACGTGCCAGGCTTGGTGACAATCCACCTCCAGAACAACTCCCTGGAGACCCTCCCTGCTGGCATCTTTGACCCCCTGGCCCACCTGCATGAGGTGAAGCTGCATGACAACCCCTGGCACTGCGATGCCAGCCTCCTGGCGCTCAAGGCCTGGCTGCAGGCAAACCAGCACCGCCTTGGGGACAGCTGGCCTGTGTGTGCCCTGCCAATCCTCATACGGGGGGAGCCGATCCTGGAGCTGGATGATGGGCAATCCACCCTGGAGATTCCTTCTGGGGCCGCGACCGACTGGCCGAGCTCCACCAGCTTCCAGCAGCCAGAACCCTCGCACTACGACCAGGGTCCAGAGGCAGGGTTCCCAACGGGCAATGCCAAGCCCAGCAGCACAGAGACGGAGAGTGGCTTCCCGGCGGGAGCCACGGCCTTCCCCCACCCCGCTGTCGTCCAAGAGAAGGAAGGGCAGGAGGAGGGCCTGTGGGGCCTGACCCACACCCAGAGTGGGGCGGTGATCGCTGTGGTAGTGATTGGTTGCCTGGCGCTGCTGGGGGTGCTCCTGGCCCTGGCGGTGTACGGCTGCCGGAAGAAGAACCACATTGTCCAGATGAGAATGAAGGCACAGAATGAGGCCTAGGGGGACCAGTGGGACGCTCCGCCCTGGGAGAACTGGGCACCAACCCGTGTTCCACCCGTGCCGAACCCGTCACCAAGCGGCTTGTGCGGGGTGTGTGCAAGGACTCTGCCGGCACGCCTTGCCTCTCTGCACTCCACTTCCCTCACACTCTACAATGCCCACAAGCCACGGTGGGGGATGGGGGAACATGGCCCCACCCAAGTTGAGGGTCAGTCCCCTCTTTGCCATGACCCCAGTGGCAGCGGCCTGAGGCTACTTGGCTTCCTGCCCATGTTTGACTTTCCTAGAAGCCGGATGGATGGGCTGAGCTGTCCCCATTGGATGGGCACTGGGGGTGGGTGGGTGTTCCTGTGGGGAAAGGGGAATAGCTGCCCTGTGCCCCAGTCCCCACTGCTTTCTTTGCGCACTCACCCTCTTGCCTCCCCTCCTCCAGCCATGTAAGGCTCTTGCCCTGCCCTCTCCCTACGGTCTCTCCATGGCCTGCTGTCTCCCAGGGGCTGGCTTGGACCCTGTGCAGGTGGGGAGGGGATTAGGAATTGTCTGGGGTGTCCCATAGTGAGCTACAGCTACTAGGCTGAGCAGGTGGATGATGGGCAATCCATCATCCACCTGTGTCTGGGAGAGATGGACACATGCGGTGCGGATTTTAACACGCTGGCCTTTCATCTCTCTGATCCACCGGGTCATCACTGCTGCCGCGGGGTCCACAATGTGTGCATCTTGTATGGGGGTGGGACAAGGGGGCTTATTCCATCTTCTGATGCACCAGGGTCCACACCAACTTCCGCTGTGCCCCTGATGATCCACCAACTTTCGCTGTGCTCTGGAACATGCCCAACACCAGGGGAGACCAGGAACCAGACTGTGCAAGGCCCCTCCACTTAGTGGGTGGAGAGGAGAAGGGAACTCTGGCGTCTAGGGAGTGAGAGGAGCAGGGAGAGCTTGGTGCATCCAGGCAGAGGTGAGCTCAGAAGGGAGCTCAGTCTTGGGGGAAGGGGAGAGCTCTGAGCCTGCAGGAGGGCAGGGTGAAAGCCTTACATGGGGCTGTATTCTTGGGCTGATGTGATCCCAGCGATGCCCAGGCAGGGACTGGGACCCAGCCCGGAGTGCCCAGAGACTGGGGTGTGTTCATAGCTCAATGTTGCTTTGCTCTTTCACAAAGATGACAGGAGGAGAGGGGTCCAAAGACAAATGCCCCGGACTGCAGGGTGTGTGTCTTGGGTGGGGAGGGGAGAGGGAGTTTCCTTTTGGGAAGTGAGCCTGAGCTGTGGAAATTCCTCCTGAATTCAAGATGGTTTGAACCACTTAAGCTTCAAACACCTCAACATTTTCATGCAATTCCATTGATGTTTCGAGATTTCAAAATCTCAAAAAACCTAGAAACCAAAACGTCAAAAGTTTTTGCCAAAATGAAATTTGAGAACCTTAGAAATTTCGTCTATTAAATATTTTGAAACTGCTTGTGCAAAGATAACCCCAGTGTTTGTGTAGCCAGCTGTGCTCCCACTCACACGCCTGTGCCGGGGCACACCTTGGACCCCCCCACCCGGTACGCTCCACCTGTGCCCTTCCCAGCAACGCAGCCTCATCGTGGGGCAGAGGATCAAAGTAAAAGGTTTTGAACAATCTTCAGTTTCCCACCTGCCCTTTCTAGAAAGTACGTGTTAAATAACAATGGATTCCTACTGCGCCTTTCTGCTCCGTACGTACAGAATTATCTCACGCTTTCTGTCTGGGAATCACTAATCCACTTCCCGGCTGGCTTCCCCCTGGCCCATCAAAATAAAGGAATCTGAAACTTTGCTGTCTGCTTCTTAGGAGATGGGTAATTTCCCAGAAGTATCGGTGCCAGGGGAGCCGCTTGCGCTCACTCACTAGTGCTAGTGCGGAAGGCACCTATTCAGCCACTTCTGATAAATGCCTTTTTGTGAAAAATTTCATTTATATTTTTTCTTTGTCTAAAAATTCTAGTGTTTGCACATGTGTGTGCGTGCGTGTGTGTGTGTGTGTGTGTGTGTGTGTGCTCATGCATGGAGGAGGCACCCTCATTCTTTTTCCCCACTGGGAAAGGCTTCAAATCCTTCCTGGAATGAACCCCAATAGTTTTAAAATGTTTGGCTTCAAACCTTTTAATTAAAAAAGTGAAAATACTTTAGGGCAATTTTTTGAAACTGACCAAAGCCGCCCGTGGCAGCCCAATAGCCAGTGAACCGAGCACGGTTATTCGATTGCCCTCCCTATTGATTTATTTTTCAAGTGTCGTCGGTGTCTGAGGCTCTCAATCCTGGAAACCTGCATTGTGACTGGTGACTGCTACCAGTCAGCTTCCACTAGCGCCACCTCCCCATTTGGGTGTCCAGCTGCCCCAGCCTGCTGCTCCGTTGCGTTGTGTCTGGAGCGTCCATTCCCAGCGCTCTTGTCGGAGTCTCCCTGCAGGCTCCTCCGGATGGGGCTCTCTCCTCTCCCTAAAGGTTGGGTGGCAGCTGCCTGCTTCTTCCCAGCTTTGGCCCAGGATGAGGTGGAGGCTCCAGCTCCAATCGCTGCTAAAAGCAAAGCCCGGTGCCAGGTGAGTTTGGATCTGCATGTCAATCTCCCACGCGCCCTGGAATGCAGAGCTTTGAATCTAGAACCAACCAACGTTGTGCACGGAACAAGAAACACCCAGAAACGGCCAAAGGAGGCAGCCAGAATCCGGGTTACGGGGCCCTAGAGGGGAAGCAAGGCCAGCTAGGGTAACAGATACCCCACCCAGCAGGGAGCAGGCAGCAGGGCCGAGGCGGCAAGAACCCTCCACAGATACGGCAGGCCGGGGGCAAGAGCAGGCTGCCCAGCCAGTGTCCACAAGGCCCTGCCTCCCCTGTAGCCTGAGGGATCCATTCCATGCTCCTAGCCAGCATGCGAGAGTGCGCTTTGGTGGCAGAGGCAGGCGGGTCCGTCCCAGGTTTTGCACAGGACTCGGAGGCAGGGGGCAGTCTGGGGAGGGCCATGGAGGTAGCTAGGCTGGGAGTCAGCTGCATGTTCTGAGCGAAGGCGACGATGCACCCATTGCATAGACACACAACCTGGGGCAGGGGGTTTCCCTGGGGCTCTGTCACTCTAGGGGGAGGCCAGAGAGCCCCCTGCCTCTCCAGGTGCCTGCTTCGGAGAAAGGCCCCTCAAGTCGGACGCTGCAAAAGCACTAGCCTGCCCTTGTCTACGTCGGTGTCAATCAGGAATTGCTGTCCTGGTGCTGGTGGGGTTATGTGGGTCATTCTCCTGTCTGCAGTGGGAGGAGACCATTGATAGCTCCTGCCTTCTGCTTGGGCTAAAGGTGGAGCCAGACCAGGCCTGGGATGGGCTGGAGGCTTTGGGACCCGAGGGGCAGCTGACAGGAGAGAAAGCGAGAGCCTCCGAGCCTGTAGCTCTGGCACCCGTCACCGTCTCTCCGAGAACTGGCCTCTCTCCAGCCCAGCTTGTGTTAACATGTTTCCGTGGGGAGCCTTGTTCAGCTCTGACTGTTCTGTTGCCAGACCAGTGTGTGCAAAATCCCTTGTAAACATGGGAAAGGCTGACCCGCTAAATCCCTGCCCTCCTCCTGGTGCTGGGGCCTGTTCTATTAACGTGGAATTGGTCCTTTCCCTATCTGGGGCTGGTTTATTTAATCCCCACAAAGCCTCGTCAGCCAGCGCACATGAAATCCATTTCCCAGGCAGCCGGAGTCCTGCCCTCTCGCTAGAACAGACTAGGGGGCTGGAGCCTCGGCGAGGGGGGGACTTGGAAAGGCTGTGAAATCCAGGTGGCTCAGGAGCTAAAGCAGCCCCAGCCTAGCCATGAATTTGATCTGGTTATTCCTGCACCAGCCCAACCTTGGGCCTGTGCTTCATGCTGCAAAGCTGACGGGATTCTCTGCTTCAGGGGCTTTGCCTGCCTGGTCTCTGGGGCCTCCACTTTTTGTCGTGTGACACAGGTATCCAAGCAGCGATTTAAAGAATTTCAGAGGCCGAGAGCCACAAATCAATGCCCAAGCACAGAGCCCTGGGTTTGGGGAGATTGTGAGCTCTCGGGTAGGGACCATGTTCATCTTATTTTGTGTAAAGCGCCAGGTACATTGCTGGCGCTATATAAATGCTTATAATAATAATAATAATTAATAACTTAGAAAACGAAGCTTTCTCCCCTATAGGCAATGTTTGCTAGTTCATTTGACTATGGCAAGTAACTGGTGTGCGATAGGGGGATGCATTGAAGCAGAGCCGAGAATCTGTTCACGTTAATACCAGTGTGATGGGATTGGGGCTCCTCTGCCCCCTCCCCAGCCCGGCCATGGCCTAGTTTCTTCACTTACTGTCCCCACTGGACCCAGCTCCCCCCCAGAACTGCCCCGGTCTGTAAAGAGGTCCCTCTCCTTGCCACCCTGGAATTTCCCAAGTCACAGAAATGAATTTAAAGGTTCCCTCAACTCTCTAACCTGGGGCTCCCCTCAACGGTCTCCCCCAATGTCAGTATCACACACGCACACCAGGCTTAGGTAAAAGAATGTTCTAGTTGTAAACTCAGGTTAAGCACAGTGCAAGGCGGGTTCCGGAGTGCAAGTCAAATCAAAGCCCATAAAGCTAACGCAAAGCTACGGTAGGGGTGAGTTCCCTAAGCGAAAGTCTTACCCTACTGGAGTTCGTGTTTAGCGTCCGTACGTCACAGCCAGATGTTAAGGCTGGGTGGCGTCATCTTTGCACTGAGAAGCTTTTCAGCCCATAGCCCTTGCCCGAATCTTGCAGAATGCCTGAATCCCCTTGGTCTTTGACGGCTTAAAGACCTTTCGGACGGCCCTTCCCCTCATTTCCAGGCGCTTCTGTGCGTACTCGTAGGTCACATCTCGGTCATTTCTATCTGTCCCGTACAACATGGTGGTTTTGGAGCTCACAATATACTGCATAGTTCTTACATAGAAACCTTAATTCTGCCTGTAGTTCTCTCTTAATTATGAGTTGCTGGACATTGCCCGTGGTACCGGAATACAGTGCACTCGCCCCAGGAACAGGTGTGTGACCTGCGTTCTGGGTGTGTATTCACAACCGGCAATTTCAGCTGGGGAAGAGAAAGGAGCAAAGGCTCCGAGGAACAGGAATGGGCCGAGCTCCCGAGTTTGGGGAAGTGAAGGGCCACGCCACCACTGACTTGAACCCAGGTCCCGGCCCCGCTCCTGGCCTGTCACTGGGGTTGCCAGGGGCCGGGCCCCTTAGGGTAAGGGATGAGCCCGGTTCGATCTGCCCCATGGAGCCGGAGAGACTATTCAGCTGCCCAGGGCAACTCCCTTCTGCAGCATCTCACTGGTAAGGGGAGGGACTGGAGCAGGGGCCGACCCCTGGGTAGGTTCTTGCTGGTGTAGCCCCCAGCTTGGCGGCGGCGGCGGCAAGTGGCCGCTGCCTGGCACTGGGGGGAGAGAGCCCAGGGGCTGGGAGCGGCTGTGGGGACTGGAGGGGCAGCAAGGAAAAGACCAGGCAGCAGAACAGCAAGAGCTGCCTGGGCTCAAGCCAAGGAGCAGCTGAGAGAGGCTCCCCGCTTTTAGCAAACTGGGCCCGCTGAGCCGGCCCAAACCAGTCAGCCACCCCCACCCCCATTTCCCACAAGGCAAAGGCTGCCAGAGAGGCCAGTTTCCCCAGGACACTTATGAAAAATACATGTTGCCGGGCGGGTCCTGTATTGCCGCCTAAGGTGCATACACTGGCCCCCCCACCCCACCCAAGGCGCCAATGCAGGGCCCGGCAACATGTATTTTTCATAAGTGTCCTGGGAAAACTGGCCTCTCTGGCAAGTCTACCCCCCCCCCCTCCCCAAATCCAGCCTGGCTCCGCGGCACTGAAGGCAACTGAACTGCAGGGATTTACACCAGGAGCTAGAACCCGAAAGCACAAGGGGCAAGCGACGGTCTACAGATGCGGCTCCCGTTCCTGGTCCCCTGGGACTCGGCGAGAAGAGGCCAGATGCTCCTCTCCATCACACCAGGATCCGAGTAACCCTGGGCTCCAGCTGAGCAGCTGCCCCCGTGAGTCCCACCAGAGCAGGGAAGAGGAGACTCCAACCTGCCAACTGTGCTTGTGGGTTTCTTCTGCTTTTTCCTCGGGACCCACGAACAAGTTTCCTGCACGGAGTCTCTGCCAGGGGGCAGGCACGGACCCAGGGGCCGGCATGGACCCAGGGGGCAGGCACAGACCCACAGGCACAGGGGGCCGGGCACAGACCCAGGGGGCAGGCATGGACCCGGGGGCTGGCACAGACCCACAGGCACAGGGGGCCGGGCACAGACCCAGGGGGCAGGCATGGACCCGGGGGCTGGCACAGACCCACAGGCACAGGGGGCAGGCACGGACCCAAGGGCCGGCATGGACCCAGGGGGCAGGCACAGACCCACAGGCACAGGGGGCCAGGCACAGACCCAGGGGGCAGGCATGGACCCGGGGGCTGGCACAGACCCACAGGCACAGGGGGCAGGCACGGACCCAAGGGCCGGCATGGACCCAGGGGGCAGGCACAGACCCACAGGCACAGGGGGCCAGGCACAGACCCAGGGGGCAGGCATGGACCCGGGGGCTGGCACAGACCCACAGGCACAGGGGGCAGGCACGGACCCAAGGGCCGGCATGGACCCAGGGGGCAGGCACAGACCCACAGGCACAGGGGGCCAGGCACAGACCCAGGGGGCAGGCATGGACCCGGGGGCTGGCACAGACCCACAGGCACAGGGGGCAGGCACGGACCCAAGGGCCGGCATGGACCCAGGGGGCAGGCACAGACCCACAGGCACAGGGGGCCAGGCACAGACCCAGGGGGCAGGCATGGACCCGGGGGCTGGCACAGACCCACAGGCACAGGGGGCAGGCACGGACCCAAGGGCCGGCATGGACCCAGGGGGCAGGCACAGACCCACAGGCACAGGGGGCCAGGCACAGACCCAGGGGGCAGGCATGGACCCGGGGGCTGGCACAGACCCACAGGCACAGGGGGCAGGCACGGACCCAAGGGCCGGCATGGACCCAGGGGGCAGGCACAGACCCACAGGCACAGGGGGCCAGGCACAGACCCAGGGGGCAGGCATGGACCCGGGGGCTGGCACAGACCCACAGGCACAGGGGGCTAGGCACAGACCCAGGGGGCAGGCATGGACCCAGGGGGCCGGGCACAGACCCAGGGGGCCGGCACGGACCCCGGGGGCTGGCACAGACCCAGGGGCCAGCAATTCGGTTTCTAACCAATCCAAATTTTGAGAAAATGCCCCTTTTGGGGGAACCTCAAATCCGGATGGTTTCCCCCTGGATTTTGGGTTCCTGCTGCCAGGAGGTGGGGCAGGTGCCACACGGGACGGTCCAGCGTGCATGGGAGAGTAGGGGGGAAGGGGTAACGGTCGCAGGGGAGTGGGAAGAGAGGGGCCATCCCTATTGGCTGGGATGGGGGCAGTGGGCAGAGCTTTGGTGCTCCTGCCCCCCATCCCCTCGGCTTACAAAACTGAGGGGAGCACAAGCGGCCATTTTGTCACAGCCAGCAAGTGCTAGTGGATCTCCTCCACTGAATTTCCTTTCCCGCAGCAGCAACTTTATTTTCTTCAGCATTGATAGAATCTTTCCAGTCTCTGTCTCTGTCCTTCCTGCTTAGCTATTCAGTTTGGGGGCATCCTCATCCTCATCCTCATCATCATGATGCCAACGTAAAGCTCGTTATTTAAAAGAAAGTATTTGCAGGCGATGCCATTCGTTATGGATTATCTATCACTGAATGTGTAACGTGCGTTCTCTCTGTTATCTCCAGTAAATTTCTACGAAACACAAAAACCCACAGAACGTATCCCCCGTGCAGCTTGTAGGATTTCCCTGGGCTTTTCCTCCCCTGCGGGCCCAGGATGGCGTTCTTCCACCGTCCTATCTCGCCCACCAGTGAACCAGCCAGGGTCCCCTGGGGCCACTCCTTGCAAAGACATCTGCACAGGGGCTAATTTTCATAAATCCCGTCCATTTGAAAGAGTCCCTGGTTCAACATCGAGGCTGAGCTAAGAAACCAAAGTGGAACGGACCAGTGGGGAGGGGTTGCATTTAAAACGGCAAAAAAGCGGCAGTGTGAGGCCCGGCAGGCGAGTGATCCCCCAGTTGAGGGGGCCCCCGAGGGCAGCTGGGTGCCTTTGGCTGGCCCGGGGGGCACAGTTCCTGTGCTCTCTGCAGCAGGGGGGTGCTCAGAAGGAGGGGTTGATATTCCTCTATGGGACCGGTTGGCGGGGGGCGAGGGCCTGTTGCAGGAACTCGCAGGGGACTCTGGGCAAGAGCCCCCCTTGGACCCAGGGGCTGGGCCTTGTTCCCTTTACAGGGCCAAGCTGGGGAGCTCCCTAGAGAGGATCCTGGCCCCTCCATGGCTGCCCCGCATCCACGGCGGGGGGGGGGGTGCAACCAATCCCCCGGCACGATTCCTCGAGCAGGCGGGTGGGACGACAGGGGTGCCACCACGCAGAGGCACTTGGGCCCTGCGGGGTGCTCCAGCGAAGCCTGTCTCACCCCCCCCCGTGCTGCCCGTCCCCCTCCGTCGGCGGGTGCGGTGGCTGATGCGGGGTGGTGGTGCAGTGCAGGGTGGATGGGTGACCCCACAGGGGTGGGTTTTGCTGCCTGTTGGGATTCCCTGGGGTGGATCACTTACTCCCAGCCACTCGGGAGAGAATTTGGAGGGGAGAGCACGTGAATATATTTGCCCTCCTGTTCAGCAGTCCCATAGTGGACCCAGCTGAACAGGACGACAAGAAAGAGAGGGACTGGTTGAACTGCACCACGGCCTTTTCTATCCAGCTAACGCTGAAGCGTTCAGGCATCGTGCAGCGTACACCCCGGGCCTTTGGTGAGACCTACATGCAAATGACCTGTGGCTCAATTGCATGAGCGGGACGGGCAATGTACCCAGGTCGGCCAGTGGCCATTTGCTAGCGGGTCGGGGTGCGGGGGGAGGATATCTGCCGCGGATTCCTTTCGTGAGGAAGGAACAAAGGCGGTGGGAACCTCTGCAGGGCAGTGCTGGGAGTTCAGCCGTTCCGGGAGATGTTTCGTCACGCCTGCCTCACCTGTTCCGGGCACCACACGGCCTCCCCATGCCCCCGTGCAAGACCCAGACCTAGAGGTAAACCCTACCCCGGGGGGCGGGGGGGAGGGCAAGGTAAAGGAGGGCAGGGAGGTAAAGGTTCGAGCGCCTCTGATAAAAGCCCCAACGCCAGTTAAGGCCGGACAGCTCGAACTGGCTCTCCGCGGCATCCTGACCAAGCGGAGGTGAATTATGTTTAACAGGTTTCCGACAGGGTTTTAAGATCCCGGCACTCGAAGTCCAGCAGCAGTGGGTGGCCCCCAACTTGAAGTTCATGCTTGGGATGGAGCAGGTAGTACAGGCCAAAACTGAGAAGGAGTGAGCAGAGGGGAGGGTGGCTGACCCTTTCTCAACCCCTCCCTCCCCAACATGGTGGTTTCCCCCCTAGACGTGGTCCCCAAAAAGGCCCCAGGCGAGTTTCGACTGATCCACCACCTATCCCACCCTCGGGGCGGCTCAGTAAATGGCACCATACCCAAGGAACTCACTTCGGTTCGTTACGCGTCGTTCGACTCGGCAGTGTCCTTAGTTAGGCTTTTTGGGCCCTGTGCTATCCTGGGAAAGTGCAATATTAAGTCTGCCTTCTGCCTGCTCCCAGTTCACTCGGAGAGTTTCCCTTTGCTCGGCTTCCATTTTGACGGCTGGTACTATTATGGCAAGGCCATGCCAATGGGGTGCTCCATCACTTGTTCAGCGTTCGAGAGATTCAGCTCCCTTGTCGAATGGGTTGTAAGGCAACGGGCTGGGGGGGGTGGGGGGAGTCACAAAATATTTGGATGATTTCCTCTTCATCAGGCAGGTGAACATGGAGGAAGGCTCAGGGCTGATGCAGATGTTTCACAGGGTAGCCGAGGAATTGGGCATTCCCCTGGCGCCCAAAAAGATGGAAGGACCAACCACTAGATTGACTTATCTCGGGATTGAGCTGGACACGGTCGCGTCCGTTTCCCACCTGCCCCAAGAGAAGTTGATATCCCTTCGGGCCAAGGTGAACGAGTGCTTGGGGTCGGCAAAGGTTACGGTTCGCCGCCTCCAGTCATTACTGGGGAGCCTTAATTTCGCATGTAGTGTGGTGGCACCGGGTGGGCCTTCCTGTCCCACCTCTACATCAAGCTTGCAGGTAATCCACGCCCCCACCATCATATCAGGCTCACTAAGGAGATGAAGGAGGATCTCCAGACTTGGGCTGCCTTTCTTGCTAATTTCAATGGGACCAGTTTCTGGAGGGACCAGCTTTTGTTGGAAGTAGAGCTCCAGGTGCACTCTGACAAGGCCGGTGGTTTGGGATTCGGGTTATTCTTTAGGAACAGGTGGGCAGCGGCACCCTGGCCACTCGAATGGAGTGAACTGGGGATCACCAGGGATCTCACCTTCCTGGAACTCTTTCCTATTGTGCTAGCTGTTCATCTTTGGCCAAACAAGCTCATGAACCATTCAATATTGTTCTGGTGTGACAATCAAGCCATTGTCCACATCATTAACACCCAATCTTCCCAGTCCCCGAGGGTCATGAAGCTAGTTAGGGCTTTCGACCTGTCTCTAACCTTCCCTTTTTAGGGAAGGTTATTGAGCGGGCAGTGGCGCTCCAGCTCCAGGGTCATCTAGATAATATCGGGCTCCTTGACCCTTTTCAATCTGGGTTCCGCCCCGGCTATGGCACCGAGACGGCGTTGGTGGCCTTGGTGGACGACCTCCGCCGGGAGATGGATGCGGGATGTTCGACATTTCTCATCCTGCTCGATCTCTCGGCCGCTTTTGACACCGTGGACCATGGGCTGCTGTTGAGACGACTGCGTGACCGGGGGGGTCTGGACGGGACTGTTCTTGAATGGTTCCGTTCATTCCTCTCGGGGAGGAGCCAGCGGGTGGTGTTGGGGGAGGAAACATCGAGCCCCCGCGCCTTACCGTGTGGCGTTCCGCAGGGATCGATCTTGTCTCCATTATTATTTAACATCTATATGCAGCCCTTGGGGGAGGTCGTGAGAGGGTTCGGGGTGCGATGTCACCAGTATGCTGATGATACTCAGCTGTACCTCTCGTTTTCTACCGACCCAGACCCTGCTGTCTCGGTGCTATCCCAATGTTTGGAGGCCGTGGCGGATTGGATGCGGCGGAGCAGACTGAAGCTCAACCCAGATAAGACGGAGGTGATGGTGGTGGGGAGGGCGAAGGGGGTGGTGGCCCCCCTGATTGGGGGGGTTTGCCCCCCTGTAGCTCAGCAGGTCCGGAGTCTGGGGGTCATATTGGACGCAGACCTGCGGCTGGAGCGGCAGGTGGAGGCAGTCGCTAAGGCTGCCTTCCGCCAGCTTTATCTGGTACGTAGGCTGCGTCCGTATGTCTCTGGCCCGGACCTGGCCTCCCTCATCCATGCCTTCGTCACCTCGCGGCTCGACTACTGTAACGCGCTCTACGTGGGGCTTCCCTTGTTCTTGGCCCGGAGGCTGCAGCTGGTGCAGAATGCGGCGGCCCGTCTTCTTACGGGGACGGGTCGCCGGGAGCACATTACACCGGTGCTCCGAGCGCTGCACTGGCTGCCGATAGTGTGCCGGGCCAAGTTCAAGGTCCTAGTAATGATCTATAAAGCCCTATACGGCCTTGGCCCCTCTTACCTTAGGGACCGCCTCGCCCTTCGCGCCCCGGAACGGCTCCTGCGGTCTGCCGGGGGTGCCCTCCTGGAGGTCCCCCGTGTTAAGCGGGGGGCCACGATGGAGCGAGCATTCTCGGTGGTAGGGCCGCGGCTGTGGAACTCCCTTCCGGAGGAAGCTCGCCTGGCCCCAAGCCTTTTGACATTTCGGCAGAACTGTAAGACCTGGCTGTTTGCCCAGGCCTTTGGGAGGGAGGGTGGGGGGGGTGATTTTAATCCCCCGCCCATTTATTTATTTATTACTGTCCTTTAGCCCTGTTTTATTGATGCATATTATATTTATATTTTAACTGATTTTAATTGTTTTTATTATTGTTGTTAGCCGCCCCGAGCTGCATTGCAGGAAGGGGCGGGATACAAATCTATAAAATAAATAAAAAGAAATAAATAAATAAATTCGTGCTCACCTGTTTGAAATTCAACATACTATTTCAAGCCGGGCATGTTCCTGGTATTGACAATGGTGTAGCCGATGCTCTCTCTCACTTCCAGGTGGAGCATTTCCGCTCGTTCGCACCACGAGCCCAGGTGACCCCAGAGCTGCTGCCTCCATCAGTGTGGAACCTTGGGTCATAGAGCTGCACACCGCCGTTCGGGGATCCCTGGCGCCCGTATGAGGGCGGCTAATGACAGAGCTTTCTGGGAATTTCAGCAATACCGGTTGTCACGAGGGTGGGAACTGGGTTTTCCGATCCCGGAGCCTCAGATGCTCCAATTTGTCCTACATTTGAGGCGTAGGGGGGCAGCTCCAGGAACCGTAGCCAGGAAATTGTTGGCACTGGGGTTTATGAGTAACCTTATGGGGCACACGCACACACATCCCGACAGAGGCTTTTTTGCCAGATGCCTTCTAGAGAGCTGGTCCAGGGAGCAAGGCCGGACCCCGGACCAAAGTGCCCCCATTACCCCGTCTTTGTTGCTGGACATGTGTGGGACACTTCCACAGATCTGTTTTGATGGTTATGAAGTTTCACTGTTTAATTCATTATTTAAGCTAGCATTCTTTGGGGCATTTCATGTGAGCGAACTCGTAGCTGAATCGGCCAGGGACACCTCAGGTAGGGCGCTGCAGCTCAGTGACATCCAAATTGGCTCAACAGTGATGGCTTTGCACATTCGTCACTCCAAAACCGATCAGAGGGGAAGAAGGCAAGTGGTCAGGCTGAACAGGGCTGGTACGTTTGAGTTGTGCCCAGTACGGGTGGTTGAGGCGTACCTCGCGGTATGACAGACGGTACCCAGCCCCCTTTTTAGGCATGCTGGGGGCCAATATGTGACTAGGTACCAATTCACTGTGGTCCTTAGGTCTGCATTATCCTGTCTCGGGTTGCCAGTGGCCATGTATGGCACGCATTCGTTCTGTATAGGGGCCGCCGGTTTTGGGGCAGAGGCCGGCATGTCCGAGCAGGGTATACGGGCAGTGGGCCATTGGCGGTCGAGGGCCTTCCAGCCTTATGTTCAGGGGGTGCCCCCCCCCGCCCCGCTACCAATCCTAACCTTCCTTTTGTTCCCTCAGGTGCTCCCCCACATGGCAGTACAGGGGCGGAGCTGTGTGACCCGACTTCTTTTGCTCTCAGTCAGCCATGTTGTCACATCACTGTGCTGGATGGGGATTTCCTGCCATTCACTGTCTCGGCTGTCCATGTAAATGTCATGGGTGTTTGCTCATGCTCAGTGTTTCCTGGGGTGGGTGTTTGCCCGATGGGGGTGTGCCGGCCCCTCCCCTTCTGTCCCACAATCCCTTGTGACACTGTATGTGTAAACGTCTCCTGGTTCGGTGCCGCCGGGTGTTCGTTGGGTGTACTCACCCACCCATCTCCACCCACTGGGTCGGCGGCGGCGT
>QEPC01006697.1:819888-841268 GCA_003113815.1 Sphenodon punctatus | reverse complement strand
GCCTGTTGACATTTTGGCGTAGTTGTAAAACCTGGCTGTTCGCCCAGGCCTTTGGGGAGGGTGGGAGGGTGGGTTAATGGGTTTTCTCCCCTTCCTTTTTGTTTTAATGTTCCCGGGCCCTGTTTATATTTTATAGTATATGTTCATGTTTTAAATTCTTATATGTATTTTATGTTTTATTGTGTAAGCCACCCCAATCTGTTCGCAGGAGGGGCGGGGTAGAAATTTAGAAAATAAATAAATAAATAAATATAAATAATTTCGGAAGGAATTTGGTCCCCCTCACCCGTGACAGGGGCCACAGAGAGGGGGCGACATTGTGTTTCATGACTGGGATGGTAATCGAGGTACATCGAAACCACCCCTGAGTTACTGTTCAGTTGACAAAGTTCAAGTACTGGACCTGTATCTCAATAGGCGATTTCCCCCACCTAATTTAATTATGATTTGATTTAATAAAGAGTGCGGCCGTTAAAAACCCAGTACTTGTGTCCTGTCTCCTTCGGTGCGTCGGCAATTGGTCAGTGGTAATATCTGGTATTCTGGTCTGGCAACTGGGCTCCGCAGTTATCGGATAGTTACCAGATAACCCCCAAGCTTTCCAGAATACCAGACATTCCCGCGGATAGGCTCTAGTGAAGAAGTGCCTTTGCTCGCTGTTTGGGAAAGGCATCGAGATCTTCCTGAACGCTGCAGGAGACTCAGACTGTTCCATGATTCTGCTTTGTTTGCCAAACTCACTGCCCTTGCGTTAACCTCGTTAACGTCAAAGGGGACTGGGCACGTTGCTGGCTGCTGCTCTGGGCATCGCAGATGTTTTGAACTCCCAGACCTGGTGTCTGATGTGCTCCCCCTCCAGGAAATCTGGCTGGGGGTGGGGGAAGGAAGGCGCATTTTCCTTGGACGAGCAGGTTGTTGGTTTTACTCTGTGTAAACTATGGAGAATCCAGGGACATTCCCAGTTCCCGTCAGCGCTCTGAGTATTGCGGGGGCATGTCCGGCTGCTCCTGATAAGCAGGAACCTGATGATTAGGCCCGGCTTGGTCAGTTGACTTCACGTCACCGTTAGCAAACATGTTGCTGTTTCATGGGGCTTCCTGAGTGTGAGTAGTACCCCACCGGGAGGAAACAGCATGGCTGTGAGGGGCTGGCATACGGTAAGTGTCTGCGCGGCTGCATCTTAACAGCTGCTGGTGTCGGGATTTGTGATAGGAAGAGCATGCTTGAGGCCGCTTTCAGTTTTCCATGAAAGCTCATTGGGGTCACTGAGCTACAAAGAGAGGGCCAGACTCTGCTCTGGGCTAATGCAAATCCAGAGCGATTCTGCTTAAATCAGCAGATCTTCTACAGCAGTGTATGGGAGAGCAGAATCTTGCTCCATGCACAGTCGCCATTATTATTATTATTAACCAACATTTATATAGTGCCAGCAGTGTACCTGGCACTTTACAAAGTAATAAAATAGACACGGTCCCTGCCCCTAGGGCTTACAATCTGAGAGACAGGAGCTGGGGGAGAGACTTAGGAAGGGGAACAGAGGGAGAGACAAGGGGTCTAACATTCATGAAGATGCGAGGTCTCAAGTGCACGTACTTGGCTTGGTTACGATGAGAATGACAGCAGGCAGGTCCATGTTGCAAGGATAAGGGTAAACCGATCGTAGGTATAGGAATAGTGGCTCAGCAGGATAAAGAGTCAGACAGAGCAGAGCGAAAGAGGTGAGTTTTAAGGAGAGATTTGAAGGTATGAAGGGAGGGGGCAAGGCGGATGTGGACAGGGAGGGAGTTCCAGGCATGGGGGGCAGCAAGTGAGAAGGGACGAAGGCGCTTAGGGGAGCAGGGAAGGCGTGGAAGGGTGAGAGAAGGGACAGAGGAGGAGCGAAGTGCACGGGCTGGAGTATGGAGGGCGATAAGTGCAGAGAGGTAGGGGGGAGCAAGGTTGTGAAGAGCTTTATAGGTGAAGACTAGGAGCTTGTGCAGGATTCGTTCAGGAAGGGGAAGCCAGTGAAGCGAAGAGAGGAGGGGCTGCACATGGTCGAAGCGACTGGCGAGGTAGATGACCCTGGCAGCAGAGTTTTGGACAGAGATGAGGGGAGAAAGGTGAGACCGGGGAAGGCCAGTGAGAAGGAGGTTACAGTAATCGAGGCGAGAGATGACCAGAGCATGAACAAGAGTTTTGGCAGACGAGACAGAGAGAAAAGGGCGAATCTTAGCAATGTTATGGAGGGAGAAGCGACAGGATTTAGCAACAGAGTCAATGTAGGGTTTAAAAGAAAGGGGTGAGTCAAAGATGAAGCCTAGGCTACGGGCTTGGGGGACAGGCAGGATGGTGACTCCATCAATAGTTATTGACAGTGAGGAAGGAGAGGAAGGATGAGGGGGGAAGATAAGGAGTTCAGTTTTAGCCATGTTGAGTTTGAGTTGACGTTGAGACATCCAGGTAGAGATGTCAGAGAGACAGTTGATGAGACGAGCTTGAACAGAGGGAGAGAGAGAGGGAGTAGAGAGATAGAGTTGAGTGTCATCAGCATAGAGGTGGTATTGGAAGCCATGGGAGGCAATGAGTTTGCCTAAGGATGAGGTATAGATCGAGAAGAGGAGAGGGCCAAGAACAGAGCCTTGAGGAACACCAACTGAGAGGGGGAAGGAGGAGGAGGCGGAGTTGGAGAGAGACACATTAAAGGAGCGGTCAGAGAGGTAGGAGGAGAACCAGTTATGGACAGAGCCACAAAAGCCAAGGGAGTGAAGGGAATCCAGCAAGAGTGAGTGGTCAACAGTATCGAAGGCAGCAGAGAGATCAAGGAGGACAAGAATGGAATAGAGACGTTTAGATTTAGCCACCAGAAGATCGTTGGTGATCTTAGCGAGAGCAGTTTCAGTAGAATGAAGGGGGCGGAAGCCAGATTGGAGGGGGTCAAGGGAGGAGTTGGAGGATAGGAAGTCAAGGCAGCGGGAGTAGACAACACGTTCAAGCAGCTTGGAAGCAAAAGGAAGGAGTGAGACAGGACGATAGCTAGAAGGGTCAGAGGGGTCAAGAGTGGACTTTTTGAGAATAGGAGAGACTGTGGCATGTTTGAAGGCAGAAGGGAAAGAGCCAGTAGAGAGGGAGAGGTTGATGATGTGCAGGAAGGAGGGGGTGATAGTGGGAGTAATGGAGGTGAGGAGGCAGGAAGGAATGGGATCAAGAGGGCAAGTGGAAGGGTTGGAGGAGGCGAGCAGAGAGGAGATTTCCTCAAGGGAGGCAGGGGAGAAGGAGGACAGGAGAGAAGGAGGGGGAGGAGGGAGAGGGGTGGGAGTGGGAAGAGGAGAGGAGTGGGAAGTGATGTCGAGGCGATGTCGAGGCCATGACACCAGCTCTGTGGTGGCACCAGCCTCTGGAGGCTGCTGCATTCCCCCCCCGCTCCAAGATCTGGGATCCTCCTTCCTGCCAAGGGCCAGGAGCTCTGAATTCCATGCAGTTTCTTTGATCTGGCCAAGGAACTGAGCTTGCTGTCAGACTCAAAGGGGCTGGAGGGAGCAGAAATGGGGAGCTAGCCTCAGCGACCAGGAGCACGTACCCGTAATAGAGACAGGCAGTGCATGGGAGCTATGAGCCTGGGTAGTCATGCTCCCTAGTGCAGATGCATCCTCTGGAGACAGGGAACCCACAACATCTTCAGTACTAGGGTCTGTTCCAGCCTAGCTACCCCCCTGGCCGTGGGGAGGTTATCGGGGTCTGTGCACCGCGGGGCTATTGATGTGTCTGTGTTTCTCCAGGCTGGGAGAATACTCCCCAGACCCCTGCTGCTTCCTCTCGGTGTCATTGCACTGCTGTGCACCTTTGCCTGGCCCTGCCCGCCCTCCTGTGAGTGCTTTGGTGGCTCCACGGTGTTCTGCTCCGAGGAGGTCCTCAGCGACGTTCCAGAGGGCATGCCTGCCAACGCCACCCAGCTCATCTTTGTGGAGACCTCCCTGCAGGTCATCAGGAGTGGAGCCTTCAACCGCAGCCACCACTGCCTCACCAAACTGGTCCTTCTCAATAACCCCCTCCAGTTCCTGGAAGAGGATGCGTTCAGGGGGCTGCACGACCTCAAAGAGCTGGAGATCTCTGGCAGCTTCCTCTCCAACCTGAGCAGCGAGGCCTTGGGCAGCCTGCCCAGCCTCCGCAAACTCTCCCTCAAGTTCAACGCTCTCCAGGGCCTGGAGCTGGGGCTCTTCAACCAAATGCAGAGCCTGGAGGAGCTTTATTTGCAAGGGAACAAGCTCAAGGCCCTGTCCCCCCATGTCTTTCACCCACTGGGACACCTGGCAGTGCTCGACCTGTCCCAGAACAACCTCACCGTGCTCCCGGAGGAGCTGTTCGAGCCCCTCTTCCGCCTCCGGAGGCTGAAGCTGAGCGACAACCGACTGGCTCGTCTCCTGCCTGGCACCTTCTTGCACCTGCCAAACCTGCAGGAGCTCTCCCTGGATGGGAACGCGCTAGTGGATCTGCCCCCCACCATCTTTGCCAAGCTCCTGCTCCTGAGGCGACTGCACCTGCAGTACAACGCCCTCCCAGGCCTGCATCCTGAGCTCTTCTCCTCGCTGCCCCACCTGGCCTTGCTGAACCTGGACAGCAACTGCCTGCACGCCCTGCCTGCCGGCCTCTTTGAGGAGACGCCCCACCTCATCCACCTCTCCGTAGCCCACAACCAGTTGGAGACGGTCGCCGAGGGGCTCTTCCGCAACCTCTCCCAGGTGGCCACCATCATCCTGTCCCACAACCAGATTGCCAGTCTCCCCGCCGGGGCCTTCGAGGGCCTGGTCAGTCTCACCCAGCTGCAGCTGGGCCACAACCGCCTCACTGTCCTGGCGGCAGCCATCTTTGACAACCTCACAAGCCTGAGGGTGCTGGGTCTCGATCACAACAACCTGACATCGCTGCCAAATGGGATCTTTGACTCCAGCTACCTCTTCCATCTGGCCCTGAAGGGGAACCCTTGGGTCTGTGACTGCGGGCTGGGCTCCCTGGTGGCCTGGCTCCAGGATAACCTTGACGTGCTCCTGAGCTTCGAGGCCCAATGTGAGAGCCCTGGGCACTTAAAGGGGCAGGGGATCCTGACAGTGAAGACTGAGCAACTGGAGTGTCTGCCGGAGCCGGGGGCTGCTGCTGGCTCCTCCCCTTCTAGACCAGAGGCTGGGGACCCTGTTGCGGGGCACAGAGCCCTGCCCCAGTGCACGTACAGTGACCCCGAGGGGACTGTCCGGCTGGACTGTGACAGAGCCACCTGCCACCAGCTGAACCTGCGCCTCCTCCCAGCCAAGGAGCTGGCCGGCTCGGGGTTCACTTATGAGAGAGACTGGGACTTGAACTCCAGCTGCGGGACAATGAGAGTCTCCGTGACCGTCAGGGCTGAGCGAGAGGGGAGTGGGCAGGGGGGAGAGGCTGCTTCTCCAGGAGGCCGGGCTTGAAGCTTGTGAACAAATAAAAGCCCCCTGGATGGCGAGGTCATGTGGTTTCTGCCGTGAGCATCCCCCGGCGCTAGGGGCCCCGGAGAGAGCACACAGGCACTGATTAGATGCATTTCTAGGCTTGATTTCTCTCTGAAATGTAATTCAAATGGAACTCCCGCCTCATGCCCCTGCCATGCTCCCCCAAGGCGAGGCGTGCCTCTCAACCTCAGTGACGGCGCTTGGAGCCTACTAGTGCCCCGCTCAGACGGCTCCAGCCCCACCCACGCTGGTGTAAACTTCCCAGACCCAGGGCCGGAGCGTGCCCTAGGCAAACCCCTGCACGTGCACCCCTTGTGTCACCTGGGCACGCATTGTGCAGCTCCCATGCACCCCACACGCATGTTACGCACAACCCTAATGTGCACACAGCTAGTGCGCAACACGCATGTGCTTCTCCGGCACCGAGGGGTGGCTAGCCCTGTTCCCTCCTGTCTCCCGGCCCCCGACCCAGCCCCAGAATTTACCAGCGGGGGCAGCTGGATCGGGGACAGGAGAGGCAGGTGAACTGGCAGCAACAGCTGGCTCAGGAGCAGGAGAGATGGCAGCGGATGCTGGATCAGAGGTGCGGTCACCTCTCCCACCCACCCATCCAGTGCCGAGCTTATTGCCAAGGCCTCCTAGGGCAGCAAGTTGAAGGGGGCATCTCTCCTGTGCCATCAAATGCAGAGCTTCTCCCCGGTGGTGACAGCTTGATCAGGAGCGAAAGAGCCGCCCCCTTCATGTTGGCGCTCTCAGCGGCAGCCTAATGGTAGCACCGGCCCTGCCTAGACTCTCTCAGCAGAGGCTGCTGCTGCCTTATCTCTGGTGCAGACCTGACCGCCAGTGCTGCCCTGTGTCCGTGCCCAGTGACGCTGAGCCTGGGAAGGGGCTTCGGGGAGGGGCGGGGCGTCTCTCACTGGACGCTAGGGGTGCTGCACCAAGGGAGACCACTCGGGAACCAGCTATTGGTGGAGGAGGCTATTGGTGGGAGGAGGCGATTGGTGGCTGCAAAGAACCAGCTGTTGTGTCTGTTCAACCAGCGGCCGGCCTGGGTTGGTGACTGGCTCGCCATGGGATGGGATGGATTCCAGTTTGAAACTCTGCAGCACTGGCTTCCATTTCTCTGCAGACACAGACAGGCTGATCGGACCTGTTGCCAAAGCAATTATGCAAACCGGCTGTACCGAGCCCCGGGTTTGTCTTTGTCCCTTTATCACTTCAGTCTGTGCAGTCCGTGCACCGCGAAGGCCACCAAGCGATTGTCCGAGAAGCCCAGGGCGGAGGCAGCGTGTGGCAGCCTGGCTGGGCTCAGAGTCCTCATAAGGGCTGATCCAACCAAGTCCCCCCACTCCAGCCCTGCCCTGCCTTGCCCGGTCTGTTTAGATTGCAAGCTCTCTGGGGCAGCGACTCTCTCATTCTGTATGTGCATGTGGTGCCTGGCCCAGGGAGGTGACAGCTGGGATCTCTTGGGAGACAGTGAATGAACAGTACCAGTTATGCTCTGTCACTGGGAATTTTTACACACACGTTAAAGTTCCAGATGTTTCAATCTCTGGGTCTACAAGCCCACAAGTAAGTTCCAGATTCATTTTTCACGCACACACTGCCCTGAGGCAGTTCCTGGATGCATTCGTCACACACACACTGCCCTGAGGCAGCCTAAAGTAGCCGCAGCTGTAGACGTGAGGGGCTGCCATGGAAACCAAGCCGTTTGCCAGGAGAACGTTTTACACACACAAGTTCTGGGAGACGTTTCACACAGAAGTTCAAAGAGCCGGAATGTTTAAGATATGGGCGAGTGATTTAGACACACAGTAAGTTCAGGATGTAACAGCAAACGTGCAGGAGAAATGTGTGTGTAAAAACACCCACCGTGCCGTGGCTGGGTTCCTGGGTGCTCCCCCTGCAGACTGGAGGGGTCAGGTGGCATAGACATCTCTTCCCTACCATCCATCTCCCTCCCCTAACGTCCCCCTCAGTGCCTAGTTATCCAGACTCCTGGTTATCAGGGCTTCTGGGTCCTGGCTGATGATGGCCGGTGTCACAGCGCCACCTTGAGGGAGAAGCCTTCACTAAACTAGAGGTGAAGACGCCGGTGGTTTGAACGATAGCTTTTACTGGACCAACTGCTGTTGGTTTCACAAATATAAAAGATCTCATTCAAACCACCTTGTCTCCATCTCTGTCACTTGGGACCTCACAGTCTCTTGGCATCACTAAAGTAGAGCACAGATCATTCTCAGCAGAGGAGACACACAGCCAGCTGTCCCCACAGCCAGCTGTCCCCACAGCTGCCCAGCTCAACGATCCTTGCAAATGGAGTGAGTAACATCAGGCTAGCGGGAAAGTTGTGCGTTTTCACCCTGATCGAGTTGTGCCCTTCCAACCCCCCATTGCAGCCCTCCTCGTCATTACTGCCACTGGACATCCTTGCAGGGATCTGTCCTGGGGTGGGGGCTGTTGAATATATTCATTAACGAGCTGGAGAAGGGAGAGAGAGAGCAAGGGGGCCACATTTTCTGATGGCACAAAGTTATTCAAGATAGTTGAGGCAAAGGTGGACAGTGAGGAATTACAGGATGATGTTGCAAGACTGGGCAATACAATTGAAGAGCCTCCCTATGTAGGGGGCCGATGAGTTGTTCCCTTTTGTTCTGAAAATAAGAACATATTCAGTACCATACTGGGTCAGACCAATGGTCCATCAAGCCCAACATCCTGTCTCTGACAATGGCCTCTCTCTTTCTCTCGGGAGAAGTCCCCAACAGGTCACAATGGGCAATCCTTTCCCTGCTGTTCTCTCCCAGTCCCCGATAGTCGCTATGTCCCCCAACCTGCTTGACTAATGGCCATTAACGGACCTACCCTCCAAGAACTTATCCAAACCTTGTTTAATCAGCTATGCTACCGGCCTTCACAACTTCCTTTGGCAACAAGTTCTACAAGTTAATTATGCATTGGATGAAAAAATACTTCCTTTTATTGTTTTAAATTTGCTGCCAGTTAGTTTCATGGAGTGTCCCCTAGTTCTAGTACAGTGAGAGAGGGTAAATAATAGGGGTGGGACTTGGTTGAAAATACCGGATACTGGTTTTACCAGATCTCGGATTACCGGATTATTGGATTAAAACGGGTATACTGGTACCGGTTCTTTTCCCTTTGAAATCAATGGGAAAGTTTTCCCATTGAAATCAATGGGAGAAAAAAGTAAAAACTGAAATTTACCTGTAATAAAGACAACATGCAAAGAACAGATTCACTTGTTTCCTTAACTAACTGCTAACCACAAGACTACACTTTGTGCCCAATAGCCCCCACGGCCCCTGTAGGCCCCCACGGCCGGCCAATACTACTTTTTTTTTCTTTAAAAAAATAGGGGCTTTTTTCCACAGCACTCAGAAGTCAGATCTCACAGTAATAGTATCATCATCGCAGCAGCTGCCAGTGAAGGACACTCGCACAGTGGCACGTGATGTCAGTCAAACACGCAGTTTAGTTTGCTACTAGAACTGCAGAGGGAGAGGTCAATGAATCCCAAATCTACCATCCTAGTTGACAACCACATATTCAATTGGCAATGCCAACGGTTCCAATGCCATTGCCCACACAACGAACACAGCAATCCCAAATTAATCCCTACAAATAAACCCTCTCTCCCCCCATTTGACCATAGCCCTAGGGGACAGGCAGTGGAGGCTCTCCATCTCCCCTGAGGCAGGGCTGAAACCAGCAGCCCAGCAAGTGCCGTTCAGAGTTTACATTGCAGCATGTTTTCCCCGCAACCAGACCCCCAAAATAGATCACGTTGCCATCGCCTACCTTTATCCTGAACCTCCGAATTCTTGATTTTCATGCCATCCTTGGCCACCAGTCAGATGTAGGCTTCAGGACAAGCCTTCCTTCAGGCCTGGAAAACTGGGAGGACTGAGTTAGCTCCCAGTCCTGCGACAAGCCGAATCAGAAGAGATTAAAGGGAAGAGAAGGACAGGACAGAGGAGAAATAGGAGGGGAAAGGTTTTTGTGGGAGGAAGGGGAAGATGGGTTCCAGTGGGGAACAGGGGAAAGGGGACTCCATTGTGCGTTGTCTCCATTGTCTGCTGCAGCACTCTCTCCTTCCCGGCTTGGAATTCCACTGTGAGGCTGGGGTTTCTCGTGTGGGGGGGGCACCCCCAAGAAGAGGTTCCGCCCTCCCAATGCCCACGGCACCTCTTCCTGGGGGTGGGGGCGGGCAACATTTTGCATATGGGGGGTGCTGCCAGGGTGGAAAAGGCCCTGCTGGGGCATGTATATGATGGGATGGGGGGCTGATGGGGTGGAAAGGGCCCAGTTGTGGCTTTCCACTCCAGTGTGTGTTTGACTATGTATATGGATGGGGGGATGGGGTGACTTGTGTGGGGGGGGTGCCCCCACCCCCAGGAAGACATTCTGCCCTCCCAATGCCCACTGCACCTCTTCCTGGGGGTGGGCAAATTTTAAATGTGTGCTTATGAGATGGGGGGTTGATGGAGTGGAATATGATGGGATGGGGTGGAAAGGGCCCCGAGCCCCCATCCCAAGAAACGTGGGTGGTGGTGTGTGAGGAGTAGGGTGGGGATTGGGAGTCTCAGGGTGACTGACTCACAACCCCAGCCTCCTTGGAGGCGCGCGAGATGGTGAAGGAGGGGGGCACTGAGTGTGAGGAGGAGGGTGGGGGTCTGGGGCAGCTCGAGGTCAACACCACCTCAGCCTCCTTGGAGGAGCATGAGAGGGTGAAGGACGGTGCCCCTGAGTGTGAGAAGGAGAGCGGGGCTCAGGAGAGGCTGGGGGTTTCCACCTCAGACTCTTGGGATGGCGTGAGAGGGTGAAGGAGGGTGAAGGAGCACCCGCCTGGCTGAAACTGACCGATGGAAGAAGCTGGCAATCTTGCTGGCAGTTTCAAGGAGCACCTCAAAGCCCTTGGTTCCATTCAAGGCATCCTGAACAACAAGGTTCAGGAGGTGCGCGCCACAGCCAACATGAGTATAGCCACCACGAGTAATGACTGCAATCATGTTCTTGGCATGATTGGTTACAAAGTAATCAACCGCGGGTCGAGTAGCGCGGCATGCACCGTACATGCCGCGCACCCCACAGGAAAATTATGGGGTTCAAGCAGAGGAACTCAAGTGGGGCTCTGAAACAGCTCCTGAAACAGCTCTGAATAAAAAATTACCTCCTTGCCCTTCCCGGTGGAATGGGGTTGAAGGAGGGAATAAAAATGCAATCCTCGGGGGGCCGGCCGGCAGACACCCAAGTGGCAGATGAATAATATCATTCATCTGTAAATGTGAATGGGAAGGAAGTAGTACTAATTCTGTACTACTTTTCCCTGGTGGAGTGGTCAGACTGGGAATGCTGCCATGCTGCGGTTTAAGCGCAAACCAAGGGCTGCTGCTGCAAGCTCGTCGATGCCACCACTGACCGATTTGCAGGCTGATGGAATTGCCTGAATCTTGTCAGGATGGACACAGAGGCAGGGGAGTGAAGGTAGCAGGAGATGGTATCCATTGGGCTGGGCAATCAGACATCACCAGGCCCCATGTCAAGGGTATCGCCCTCCATGAACCCAAGAAGGGGGAGGTTGGTCTTGAGAAAGACCAACTCTTCCACAGTCTTCGGGTCCATCTTGGAATGATGTGGGCTGATGATGTCTCCAGCCACACTGAATACCCGCTCCGACGCTACACTTGTTAGGGGACACGAGATGTACCGCAATGCTACCTTTGCAAGCTGGGGCCACACCTGCATTTTCTCGGACCAGTAGGCCAAGGGGTCAGTGTCAGCAGGGCAGGTGGGCTCGGCAAGATATTGAGACACAAATGTGTCTGCCATATCCTGTTGCGCCGCAGCACCACCGCCATCTGTTTCCTCCTCCGTCAAGTCCAACAGCCCAGAAAACCACCAGGTGGATCGGCCTGGGCTTGCAACCCCTTTGGAAACAGTACTTGCCCCTTGCAGCGGGGACTCCTGCAACGGGGAATATTGTCGCACCTCATCGACAAGCTGGACCCTGAAGCTTTCGAAGGATTCGACGTAGGAATCATGTTCTTCCTGACCCGTGAGTCGAGTAGCACGGCTAGGAAATGCGGCCGACTCGCTTTCAAGGTGTCGAAACGCCGATTCAACTCATCGACCATCTTCTTCGCCAGTGCCCTCACAGAGCCATGCAGGTCAGTACGAGAGAGCACGACTCACATACGTTGAAGCAGAATCAGGAAGGCCGGTATCACCTGGCTCAGAGTGGCGACCTCCGCGCTAAGCTCGCCAGTGGCCTGGTGAAACGTCTCCAAAACCTGCGTCAGCTGCTTCACCACTGTCCAGTCCACCCCGGTCAGTGGCGTTGCTCCAGTGGTCCGCGTCAAGCAAAGGGCATGCAGCACCTCCTTCTGCTCCAGGAGACGTTCCAGCATCAAAAAGGTGGAGTTCCACCTTGTGGACACATCCTGTACCAGCCGGTGAAGCGGTGAGACTAACTCCTCCTGCTTCTCTCGCAGCGCCCAGCTGGCTGAAACTGACTGATGGAAGAAGCTGGCAATCTTGCTGGCAGTTTCAAGGAGCACCTCAAAGCCCTTGGTTCCACTCAAGGCATCCTGAACAACAAGGTTCAGGAGGTGCGCGCCACAGCCAACATGAGTATAGCCACCACGAGTAATGACTGCAATCATGTTCTTGGCATGATTGGTTACAAAGTAATCAACCTCGATGCTTGCACCTTGGCAGCGGACCCACCCATCCAGCATGCCATTCACCGCATCGAGAATATTGTCCGCCATGTGCTAGCTATCAAGCACCTGGGTATGCAACAATGCCCACTGATGCGTTCCAGCCGACACCGCTCCCCCAATGCTGCTGCTGCTGCCTGCTGCTGCACTGGTGACAGACACTGGTGACGACTGCCACCAGTGTGCGGTCAACAACAAATAGGCGTGGACTGCACTCTGGCTAGTCCACAGGTCCATGGTAAAATGTACCACTGACCCCTCCGTATGGGAGAACTCCACACGGAGCCAGGACCTAACCCTCCTGTACAGAGACGGGATAACCTTCAAAAGGAAGGTTTTGTGGCAGGGGACACTGTAACGGGGCTCCAGCAACTGAAGCAGCCGTTTGAAACCGACACCCTCAACCAGGTTGAACGGCCTCTCATCCAGGGCAATCACTTCCCCAATTGCCTGGGTGATGGCTGCAGCCCAAGGGTGGCTAGCTGAAAACGGCATCTTCCTTTCCCAGAGCGCAGTTACAGTGGGCTGTGACAAGGGCCGGGAACGTGAAGGGGTGGGCTGGGTGGAGCGGCCAGTGCTCCTCCTCTTCGGGGGCTGGGGGGTGGGGGTAGAACTGGCACCAGACGGCCCAGAGGTAGCAGTTGCAGTGGGAGTAGAAGAGGGTTCCTCCTCCTCTGAACTCTCATCCACACCCTCTGCAACTGGAACCTCTCCATGTTGTCGTTTGGAACGGCACTCTGTAGGATCACGAACGTTTATGTGATGCTGCCCCGAGCTGTTTCAGGAGGGGCGGGGTATATATGCGATTAAATAAAATAAATAAATAAATAAGTGACTGCGAAGGCCAGAGGTGCCGTATCTGTTGGGATCTGTGCCACCACGGCTGACCTTGGCCTTGCAGTGCACGCACACTACCTTGGAGGGATCTTCCACCCAGATATCAAAATGAGACCACACCCAGGATGAGATCTTCTTCGTGCTGGTTCCTGGGAGGACAGGAGCAGCACGAGTGGCGGTCGACCTCTCCAAGGTAATGGTCGTAACACTCGCGGAAGGGGTGGTGGTAGCTGGCGCAGCAGAGTGTGTGGGTGGGGTGGGCAGGGCCTGAGCTGGTGCGCTAGGCTGCGTGTTGGCAAGGGGTGAGGGCGGGGAAGCGGGCGCGCTATGCTGCGTGTCGGCAAGGGGTGAGGGCGGGGAAGCGGGCGTGCTAGGCTGCGTGTTGGCAAGGGGAGAGGGCAGGGAAGCGGGCGCGCTAGGCTGCGTGTTGGCAAGGGGAGAGGGCAGGGAAGCGGGTGCGCTAGGCTGTGTGTTGGCAAGGGGAGAGGGCGGGGAAGCGGGCGCGCTAGGCTGCGTGTCAGAAAGGGGAGAGGGCAGGGAAGCGGGTGCGCTAGGCTGCGTGTTGGCGAGGGGAGAGGGCGGGGAAGCGGGCGCGCTAGGCTGCGTGTCAGAAGGGGGAGAGGGCAGGGAAGCGGGTGCGCTAGGCTGCGTGTTGGCGAGGGGAGAGGCTGAGGAAGCGGGCGCGCTAGGCTGCGTGTCAGAAGGGGGAGAGGGCGGGGAAGCGGGTGCGCTAGGCTGCGTGTTGGCGAGGGGAGAGGCTGAGGAAGCGGGCGCGCTAGGCTGCGTGTCAGAAGGGGGAGAGGGCGGGGAAGCGGGTGCGCTAGGCTGCGTGTTGGCGAGGGGAGAGGCTGAGGAAGCGGGCGCGCTAGGCTGCGTGTCAGAAGGGGGAGAGGGCAGGGAAGCGGGTGCGCTAGGCTGCGTGTTGGCGAGGGGAGAGGCTGGGGAAGCGGGCGCGCTAGGCTGCGTGTCAGAAGGGGGAGAGGGCAGGGAAGCGGGTGCGCTAGGCTGCGTGTTGGCGAGGGGAGAGGCTGAGGAAGCGGGCGCGCTAGGCTGCGTGTCAGAAGGGGGAGAGGGCAGGGAAGCGGGTGCGCTAGGCTGCGTGTTGGCGAGGGGAGAGGGCGGGGAAGCGGGCGCGCTAGGCTGCGTGTCAGAAGGGGGAGAGGGCAGGGAAGCGGGTGCGCTAGGCTGCGTGTTGGCGAGGGGAGAGGCTGAGGAAGCGGGCGCGCTAGGCTGCGTGTCAGAAGGGGGAGAGGGCAGGGAAGCGGGTGCGCTAGGCTGCGTGTTGGCGAGGGGAGAGGGCGGGGAAGCGGGCGCGCTAGGCTGCGTGTCAGAAGGGGGAGAGGGCAGGGAAGCGGGTGCGCTAGGCTGCGTGTCAGAAGGGGGAGAGGGCAGGGAAGCGGGTGCGCTAGGCTGTGTGTTGGCAAGGGGAGAGGCCGAGGAAGCGGGTGCGCTAGGCTGCGTGTCAGAATGGGGTGAGGGCAGGGAAGCGGGTGCGCTAGGCTGCGTGTTGGCAAGGGGAGAGGGCGGGGAAGCGGGCGCGCTAGGCTGCGTGTCAGAATGGGGTGAGGGCAGGGAAGCGGGTGCGCTAGGCTGCGTGTTGGCAAGGGGAGAGGGTGGGGAAGCAGGCACGCTAGGCTGCGTGTCAGAATGGGGTGAGGGCAGGGAAACAGGCGTCTGAATGAGGGAAAGTGCCTGCGCAAGGGAGAGCTGCGCACTAGGAGCAGGCGCAGCAGCAGCAGCAGAGGTAGGCAGCGGACGGAACACTGCCCTAGCAGAGGAAGAAGGAGCCATCTTCTCCTTGCTGATAGGCAGCGCCAGGGAGGAGGAAGCTCCCTCCCCCCATCCCAGCCTCTTTGGAGCCTTCAAGACACGTCCAGAGACCGTAACCTTGGGCGCGCTTGAAGCTGGTGTGCAGGAGGTGGGGGCCACAGGTGGCCCTAACTCAGGTGTCTCCGTGCCAGACTGAGTGGGCTGCCTAGGAGGAGGCTGGCCTCTCCCAGCACTCCCACTCTCGGTAGGTCTCTTCGTTCCTCAACCGCTCATATCGGCCGTAAAAAAGAAGAGAGAACCACTGGCAACAGAGGATGGGTGTGTTGATGTGGGCGCGCGTGTGGTAGCGACAGGTGAGTAGTTACCTTGGTGTGTGGGGGGCAACTATCTCCTGGGGGGTGTAGAAGGGTGTGAGGGGTGGGGGTGACGGGGTGTGGGGTGTGGGGGTAAAGGGGGTGGGGCTAGAGCTGTGGGTGGGTGTGGGTGGAGAAGGGTGTCGCAGAACCGGAATTCCCACCCCTAGTAAATAACCACTCCCTACTGACCTGTCCCCTCTCTGTTGTATCTTCTCCAAGCTGAACAGCCCTAACCTATTGAGCCTCTCCTTGTATGGAAGCCGTTCCATACTTTAGACCATTTTTGTTGGCTTTTCTAGTGGATGGGACAACCAGAACTCCGTGAGGTGCGGTTACCCATAGATTTAGTCTAGGTTTAAGAGAGGAGCTAAGGCTGTTACAAATTCACTCGTACTCCACAAAGCCTGGAAATTGTAAGTTAAGGCTCCCCGTGCTGTCTTAATGTCTGTGCCATGTAAGCAGTAAAGATATTGTTGTAGAGACAAAGTCGTGTAGAGAGATCTTTTATTGGACCCACTTAGGTTGGTGGAGGTTTGCGAGCGTTCGGACCTCACAGGACCCTTCGTCAGGCAAGTCAGAAATCCAAGCTGTACAGAAATTCAAGCTTTCTGACTTGCCTGACGAAGGGTCCTGTGAGCCTGTCTGAACGCTTGCAAACCTCCACCAACCTAAGTTGGTCCAATAAAAGATCTCTCTACACTACTTTGTCTCTATGACCTATTTTTGGGACCAACACGGCAAATACACCCTCTCTGTAAAGACATTGGGCAGCCTCACATATTGTGCTCACCTATAACTTGGGCTCCAGGCACCCACACTTTGCCTTGGTCTTTCCACCCCAATCCTTGTCCGCTGCAGGTTGGGGGCAGCACTGGAGCTGGGGACAGCAAGCTCCTCCCTGCCCCAATATTATGGACTTGCTCCCTGTCTCCGCTGTGGCCACAATTTCTCCTTCATTTCTAGCTTCCCTCTCAGGCAGCAGCTCAAGTGCATCTGCTCGCTGCAGGGGGGATAGTTGTCCCAGTGTATCATGCACTGGAGCACTCTAAGGTAGTGGAAACGGACTTGGCTACTCATGGCCTGTGGCTCCTGATTGAGGATTGGTTGCCATCTGCTTTCCCCTCCGGCACCGCCCTCATAAGGGGATCCAGCTCCCTGGAGCTCATAAAAGCCATGAAGTTGCGCTGCCAGAAGAACCCATCTCTCAGCCTTCTCTCCCCATACATACCCCACCGCCACCTGGGTACCCCCACCCCATACAAACACTGCTCCCCACACCTGCCTGCCCCCCAGCCTTGTCCGTGAATGCACATCACCCACCTCTCAGACTTGTTCCCCCCATATATGCCCCTCCTGGCATTTGTCTGCCTGTTACCGATACATTCACTTCCCCCGACCCCTGCCTGCCCCCCAGCCTCAGCCGTGCATACACATCATCCATTTAGCACCTGGTTGCCTGCCTCCTCCCCGTACAGACACTCCCCCCCACACTGCCCAGCGGCCCCCCAGTCTTGTCTCCCTGTACACATCCTGCATCCATCAAGCCAGTACTTCTCATATACAGCCTCCCAGTACTCAGCTGTCCCACTTTCCTCAACCCAAACGGAAGCATATAGGGAAAGCAGGGGGTCAGGAGGCATCAAACGGACCCCTGTCCCCCTCCTGTCCCCAGCTTCATTGTCCCTCGCAACCTGCAGGGGAAGAGGATTGGGGTGGAAAGACCAAGGCAAAGTGTGGGGACATGGAGCCTAAATTATCAGCGAGCACAATCTGCAAGACTGCCCCAGTGTCTTTACTGCTCACATGGCGACGTGCACGTTAAGACGAGTGAATTTGTAAGAGCCTTAACTCCTCTCTTAAACTGAAGGGTTTTTGATCCGAGATTTTCCATGTTTTTGAAAGGGGAATGCACTAAATTCCTACAACGCTACCAACCTTAGCTTTGTTACAAGGCACCCAGAATGATACATAAATAAGCTTTTTTTAAAACCTAATCTAAGCTATCTAAACCTATAACCTAATTAACCTATTAACCTAATTAACATAAATTAGGTTTTAACCTTTAAAGCCCTTCACGGCCTGGGCCCTGCTTATCTGCGGGACCGCCTCACTCCCCATGTGCCCGTGCGACCCTTGAGATCGTCCGTGGAAGCCTTTTTGGAGGTTCCCCGCGTGAGGCGGGTGGCCACCGATGTGAGATCTTTTTCGGTGGCCGCCCCCGTGTGCTGTGGAACTCACTCCCGGAGGCGGCTCGGTTGGCCCCCACTCTCCCGTCATTTCGACAATTGCGTAAGACCTGGCTGTTCCGTCAGGCTTTTGGCGAGGGGGTAGGGGGGTGGGGCTGGGGGGGTTGTTTTTTTCCCTGCATACAGGAATTTGTAACTTTTGAAATTGTTTTACTGTTTTACTGTTTTTTATCTTGTTGTTTGGCGGTTCGCCACCCTGGGATAGAAATCTTTTATAAAATAAATAAAAATAAATTAAAAAATAAGATTCAATGAAATAATAACATATAATTATTAAATACGGCGGGAGGGGTGTCAAATACATTCATCTTCCTGCATACTTGGCAGGACTGGACGTGGCGGGAGGTTGGGGAGGGCGGGCACATGCTGCAGCCTGGAAACGGCTATTGTGGTGCAGAGCAGCTGCCCGTGCACCACTCGGGAAGCTGGGTTGGCCTCCCGTGCCACCTTCTGTCCCTGGAGAAAGGGAAGAAGAGGTCGCAGGCGGTGTCCTTTCGCTGACAGGTCTTACCACTGTCTGACGACGAGCCCGTCCTGTTCCACCTGCAGCCCAGCAATTGCTGCCCATGCAACCTCCTGGAACTGCTTTCGGGTACAGGGCGGGGACGGCGCTGCTCCTGGGCAAGGCGGTGGAAGAATGGGTGGCGGCTGCTGGAGATCAGCAGGTGGTGATGGGGGGGGGGAGGGGGCTTCGTCCCCTCTGAAAGCAGCTTGTGCAGAGGCTTGTTCCCGCCTCTGGTCTCGGCGGCGCCTTGCCAGAACCGCTGCCTGTTCTGAGCCGTGCGGAGGCCTCCGAGCGCCCTGCCTTGTGCTGACCGGCTCCACACCATGAACGTGCGCTAGATGGCAGGGCAAGGTGGCCCCCCTGTGACCCACTGCAGTGAAGCAGGGGCGCTGTGCCTCTTCCGGGACCATTTCAGGGGGCTGAATGAGGTAATCCCAGACTTGAGATGAGCGCTCGCTCTGTCCTCCCTGCCTGCCATGGTCACAAACACACACCCCCAAGATCCACCACCCTCCCCCAATTCCCCACACCCCACCAAATCTGCTGCCTCTGTCACAGACAGGCTCAGCTGGGCTGAGTCTTGTCAGGATCAGGGCCTCATGAGTCATTCTCACTTCAGGAGAATGAACTGTCTTTATTCACTCCACTTACAGGAGACAGTCCCTCAGGGCACGTTCCCACCTGCAGGAATGCGTCCGGAGAGGGGGCGCGCATGCAAATCAGCTGCATCTTTGATCAGGTGTGAATGCCTAGAGACGGGTGATTGAAACCTTTATGGATTTTGCAGCTTGGTCAATCGCAGGGGGCCTATGGTGCGTGTGCAGACTGTGCAGTTGCATGAGATCGGCCCCACCCCACTGAGCTGAGGATTTCAATATATTGTCCACGGTGACCCCAAGATCCTTTTCCTGAGTGGCTATTGCTAATTTAGAACATTGTGTACATATAGTTTGGGTTATTTTTCCCTATGTGCATCAGTTTGCACTTGTCCACACCGAATTTCATCTGCCATTTGTTTTTTCTAATATTTAACGAATCTGTTAAATACTTTGTTCTGCCTTCGGTGAGGTTCCTCTCTACAGAGCACATGGGGCAGCTTATCTCTCTGTGCAGACCAGGCAAAGTGGCACTAAGGGAACCGCATGGTACCTGCCCTGGCCAGATAAGCCTGAGATGAGGAGCCTCCTAGGAACATGTTTACACTCCCTGCTTGGTGGCTGGCATTGCTTACGAGCTCCGAGGGCAGCCGGAACTGATTCGGGATGAAGGGCCTGGGCAGGTGAGTGATGGTCACTTATTGCAACACTTTCTTGAAGCTCTAAGAAATGCCCCCTCCCCTTCCCCACTGCTTGGCAGGGTAAGGTCTCCATGTGCCTGCAGGAGGACTAGGAAACTGAGCTTGTTCCGTGGCATCAGGAGCCTTGATTCCACTGAGCTGAGGATGCTCTGAGGCCGCCTTCACGGGAGCTGCAAAGCTTTAGCAGAGACACTTGTTCACGGATGGCGGGGTCAGCTAGTTCAGGGACTGTTTCTTCTAGGCAAGAAGTGTCGGTCTGGGGACTGTCCTGCCCTAGAGCGGGACTGTTCTCCTTGTGGTTTCGGCTGATTCACTAGTCAAAACTCTTTCTATATTGACATTTGCAAAGACTGCCCCAGGGGAGTTTCAATAGCCCGAGGGATGTGCCTGGCTCTGAACAGTTCTGATAAGAGACGAGTCCCTGCCCCAAGCGGCTTACAATCTAGAATGGCCAAGGGAGGGGAGTCAGGGAGAGGAACGTTCATGAAGCTGATTAGTCATAGGGGCACAGGCTTAGCTTAGTGTACAGAGGAGAAGTAGAAATCTCCGGGGAGGCTGAGAGAAGGAAAACTTGGTAGAAGAAGCAGGATGGATCTTAGGAGGGATTTGAAGGTTGGGAGTGGGGGAGGAGAGCGTAGCTGTTTGGGGAGGAAGTTGCAGGCCTGGGAGGTGGCATAAGAATCACCTCCATTCACAGCGCCACGGAATGCTCCAAGGGAAGCTTCTGGCTACTTCTCTCAAGCAAACCACCTTGCTGTGAACCTCCTTCATATCATTCCACTAGGAAGTCCCATTTCTCAGCCCTGTAGAGTTCTTGTTACCTCCACGTGGGTGGGTGGGTGGGTGGGTTCCACAGGACAGGATTTAAATAACAGCATCTTAGTGACGGTCCCGGGCAGGAATGTGGTGGAGAGGTTGGGGGTGGGGGAGCAAGGCCACCAAGGGTAAGGAGGGCGGGTTGTGCTGGGTGTGTACAGGTAGTGGCGGGAGCCAAGGGAGGGCAGAGAGGAGGGGACTGGACAGGATTGAAGCGGCGGGCGAGGTCAGTAGGGAAGAGCTTGCATGAGTGGAGGTGAGAGATGACTAGAGTCTTGGCAATGGGAGCGGCAAGTAAAGGCTGGATTTGAGTAATCGTCTGCAGAGAGAAGGGACAGCCTGGATCTGTGGTGTGTGCCGAAGAGGGAGGAGTGGAAGATGAACCCCAGGTTTCATGCCCGAGGGACAGGCTGGACAGATTGGTGGCCCCGTCAATGGAAACTGAGAGGGAAGAAGGAAAGGAAATATATTAGGGGAAAGACGTGGTGGTCACTGTCTTGGCTGCATTAAGCTTGAGCTGGCGGCGAGACATCCAAGCAGAGATGCAAAAAGTAAACTGTTAGAAATGATTCATAAAGGGATAGGGAATCAAACTGATCATAATGCCTCTCTATAAATCGATGGTGCGACCGCCCCTGACGTAGTGTGTGCCGTTCTGGTCGCCCCATCTCAAAAAGACCTAGCGGAACTAGAAAAGGTCCAGAGAAGGGAGACGAAAATGATCCAGGGTACAAGGAGAGGCTGGATGGGTTGGGGCTCTTCAGCTTGGGGAAGAGACGGCTGAGCTAGGAGGGGATAAGATAGAAGTTTATAAAATCATGAGTGGGGTGAAACACGTAAATAGGGAGCAGTTTTTTACCCTCTCTAACAGCACTAGAACTAGGGGACACGCCATGAAACTAACTGGCAGCAGAGTTAAAACAAATAAAAGAAAATATTTTTTTCACTCAGTGCACAATTAACTTGTGGAATTTGCTGCCAGAGGAAGGGGTCACGGCCGGTCGTGTCGCTAGTTTTAAACAAGGATTGGATCAGTTCTTGGAGGATAGATCCATTAATGGCTATTAGCCAAGTAGGGTTCGGGAACGTGACCTCTTACTGTTGGGGCTGGAACATCCGGGCCAATGTGACCCGTCGGGTACATCTCCCAAGCCACCGTGATTAGCTACTGTCGGAGACAGGATGCTGGGCTTGATGGGCCATTGGGCTGACCCGGTGTGACACTGACTGTGACACTGTCGGAGACAGGATGCTGGGCTTGATGGGCCATTGGTCTCACCCGGTGTGACACTGACTGTGACACTGTCGGAGACAGGATGCTGGGCTTGATGGGCCATTGGTCTCACCCGGTGTGACACTGACT
>QEPC01006697.1:773767-801358 GCA_003113815.1 Sphenodon punctatus | reverse complement strand
ACACACACTGGAGCGGAGTGCCCCAGCAGGGCCCATTCCCCCCCAGCTCCCCCACTGTACATAGTGCACACACACTGGAGCGGAGTGCCCCAGTAGGGCCCATTCCCCCCTAGCTCCCCCCTGTACATAGTGCAGACACACACGGTAGCAGAGTGAGCCAACAGGGCCCATTCCGTTTTCTGCCCCAGGGCCCATTCCCCCTAGCTATGCCTCTGCCCCTGAGACCTGCTCTGGAGACAGGCCGTGGGGCTTGCCTCTCGGTGGGACGGGAAGCGGCTGTTGCTCTGAGCGGTGTTGTGGGGCTTTGTCTGTGCCCTTGGCGGAGCCAGAGAGGAGGAGTCTGTATTTGCTTCAATCAGGCTATTGCTGTGTCCGTCCTGGAGTTCTGGGCTGGATGAAGTTGGGGCCTTGTGATATGGCGGCACGGGACCCGTCCAGCGCTTGATGGCTGCACACTGACTTGCCTGTTAGGAAAATGAGAATGTCACCGTAATTAATTAATTAAATTTAATTGAACGTACCATCCCTCTGGGGGAGTCCGCGAAGGCTGATGTGTTACACAAATGTTCTGTTATGTCCAGTTTATTCCTTAGCCCTGTGTCCAGGGGGTGGGGTGGGGGGCTGGCTCCATGGGGCCCGACCGCAGGCCAGGGCTCGCCACAGTGGTGCCTCTGACCCATATTTTACAGCAGCGGCTTCGGACTCTCATATCATTGAAGTTTATTCATGGAGTCCATTCCCTAGGGGCAGGAAGTTCAGATTTGGCTCAGTACAAATCGTCCGAATGTGGATGATTCGTATTGATAAGAATCAGCCTGAACCTACCGGGGGATACAAAGCGAAGCTCCTTGGAGCAGTACTGGTGCTGTTCCAAAGAGCAGATGCGCGTCACATCCATCCTGCCCCCAGCTCTGCCCCCCGGACCCATGCCCGCCTGGCCCATCGCCAGTCTCAGCATGTGTAGAACAGCTGCCATTTCCCAAAATGGCGCGTTTTGGAAAATGGCCGACAGTCGCCGTACGGCCATGGTGGTCGTTTTTGAGCATGTGCAGTGATTTTCCCATGGTATTTTCTTCCTGACGTGGTCTGAGGAGGCTGCCTTGGGTGCTGCGGGGCACTGGCTTGGACTCCAGAGCCTGGGAGAAAAGGGAAGTAAAGCAACTACCTGACTCCTACGTGGTTCCTGTTCCCCCGACTCTGCCTCCCGCGGACCGCTGCCCAAACCTCCATCTGAACTCCCATCCCTCGGCACTTCTCTGGATCTGGCCTTGGTCTTAGGCCGAGCCTGTCCGAGTACCTGACTGAACCCCAGAGAGCTCACAGGAAATGGCCCCATTGACTTCCGCTCCGTCAGCCCAAGCCTCTTGGTTTCCTCCCTGTCCCGGGTAGACTTCAGGAGGGGACTGCTCCAGTTCCAGTACGTTGTGCCAAGGCTGCACTTTCTGTCTACTCCCCTGGGAGCTCTGATTCGGCTACATCTTTCCCATCCAATGCTAATGATGATCCCCTCTCTCCTTCTGCCTCTTGGGTGCGGACGCCCGGCTCCTTGTATGACAGCCGTGACAAGACAAATGGGTTTAGCCCGGGATCTCCAGCAGCCGTTCCCTGTTCCTCCTTGGCATTCTTCAGTGCTGGATTCCTGGGTGTCAGGAAGCAGCCGGGGGGGCATTTGCCCCTTTATAAAGAATCTGCTAAAACCAGGTCTTGCTCAGGCTGAAAGCTGGTCTGAGCCTGACTGTATTGGAAACGCCCTGGTCCCAACCCAACAAGCTGGGCTCTCCCCGCTACAGAGAGCTTGGTGTCATGGCGCACTCAGGGGGCTAGGCCGCTCCCCCTCCCCCCCACAACTAGCGGGATGCACCAGCGTCCCACGTTTCTCCCACTTGCCCTGGAAATAGTTCCGGATCCCTCCACTCCTGATGGGGCCACCTCTCCAACGCTGTGGGGGAAATGGCTTGAAAAGGCCCTCCTGACCCCCAAGCCCCAGCTCTGACCCCTTTGAACTACAGAAAGGACTGGGTCCCCGCATTTCAGAAAATGCGTTGAGAGGATAAATCAGGGCAGTTTGGACTCGCCTGTTCCTGCTCTGCCCCCTCGCTGGGAACCCCCCCCAGCTCCAGCGGCCTCTCTCCATCTCCCGCCCATCGCCCTCATCCGTACGACAGCTGGCGGGAAGTGAAATCTTCCCTGAACTGAGCGACTTGATGCCCGTTGGTGGCTGGTTACTGAACGATTGGTTCTCCCCTGCCTGGCCCTGTAGCATCTCCTGGCGTTTGGGCTGGGGCTGCTCCCCCCCCGCTCCCCCCATCTGTACTGGTGCAGCGTGGGCTGTTACATGAGGGGAAACTGAGGTAGGTGGGCGGCCATCACTGCATCTCCAACTTTTTTGGACCATGCCATGCATGTCTGCTCATCTGTGGTAGTTGAGCCCCAACACAGAGACACACAGATCCAACCCCCCCCCCTTGCTCCCCCTTGCCATCCTATTGCTCCTGCTCTTCGACTCTCCCCCCTATTCTTTGGGGAGGGGGGTCCCCCTAGCTCAGTCAGAGTGGAGCTTGGCACTTGCCAACTGTGTGCCCCGAATACCTTCCACATCCCTTTGAGGGGCTGGGCACCCCCAGGATTCGGTGACAACACGGTGAAGATGCCCATGTCTCTTTAGAGCTGAGCTGATACCGCTGAGTGTATCGGTGCAGTGGCTGTAAACTAGCTAGGAGCATCCCTAGGGAATCGGGGGCTGCAAGTAGGCTTTCACCAATAAAGTCCTAAATGGCTTGGGCTCCAAATATCTGAAAGACGGCCTTGTCCCTCCCGCCCCGTCAGCTTCCCGCAGGGATTGGCTCCCCGCCACGTTTCTACAACACGGGCGTTCTCGGTGACTGCCCTACAATTCTGGAATGCCCTTCTCCTCTTGTAGGTTCGTCTCCATCTGTAGGCGAGGGAGGGCCTTTTTGTTTGGCTGGGCATCTGGCAGGTGGGGGTAGGGGCAGGCTGTTGTGGGGTAGGGAATTCTATCTGTTTTTATTTTGTTTTATTTGGGTTTGGGTTTATTGGGTGCATTTTATATATGTTAATAAATTGTAATCTGCTCTGAGCCGCAAAGGAATGGGTGGGATGTAAGTCAATAAAATCTAGGTGCTGTTTGCTTCCTCCCAGTAATGCAGAGGCAGTGCCCCATAAGAAGCCCCAGTGTGTTTTGTGCGAGTCTGCACGCTCCCACGCCTCTTCCCTGCTAAGAGCCGCTCCTGCAACGTTTCCAAATCTTCAGCTGCTTGTTGAAGGCCTGACAACATCTGTAAGATACTGTCGAAAAATCTGGGTCAGCCTCAGCAGCAGCACATCTGTGCGGGATCCAGGAAACTGGATCCCAGCTTCGAGCAAGCCTTGCGGGGTAGATGAGAGACAGATGAGGGGCGGGGGTGCCATTCCTGGCAGCCCATACGTAGCTCACTTCATAAATGATTTAGAAGGTTTTAGAGGAGCCTGGCTCCTGCAAGTGCAGCCCTGGCTGTTTCCCAGGTGAGAGGGGCTGGGGGAGTTGAGCACCAGCATAATCCCATCCTTAGGGCCATTTACAGGCAGAGCGGGGCTGCCTCCCGGTTCATTAGTCTGTTTTGTGGTGAGAGACATTAGTGGGGGAAGGTGTTGGCTCTCGTCTCTGGGAGAGGAACTGGGGACTTTCCAATCCTGGGCTTTGTCTCTTTAGCCTGTTAAAAGAACCCAGCAAAGTTTTTTTTGTGTGTGTCTGAAGAAAAACAGAGGGTGTCTTTAGAAATAACAAAGATCGGGTGTCAAACCCCCTAAACCCGTGTTTGGCCGTTGTGTGTAAGCCCCAGAACAATCCCAACAATTTGGCCCCCCGTTGAACACGCGATGTGAACACCATTGAATCACAAGGACAGTTTGTGTGTTCCAGGTGAACATGTGGCCAATGTTGTGTCTAATGATTTCATTTGGTGAGGTGTGTTAGCAGTTACAACACGGGGAACGAGGCAGGAGTGCTTGTGTGTTAAGATCGGGGGGCGAGCAAATCACCAATTTGCCCCAACCTGGGCTGTGTGTCTAAGCAGCGCCACATGGTGAACACACAGGGCCAAACCAGTGTTCCTAGCAAGGTCAAAACACACATTCAGACGCCCAATGACATTATGGGTAAAGACACCCAGAATTTCATTGAAACGGGGGGGAAATGTGGAAAATGGTAAGTTCCCTTCAAATATTTCCCCAATTTCAATTGCATCTTTGTCCAGACTTTTTTCTAACTTTTTTATTTTTGGCTTTGGGGGAATCAGAATCCCCAAAAGCTGGTTGCTGGGAACTGAAAATTCCAATTTTCCATATGTTCTTCTATGTCAGAAATGACCCAAACTGGAGTTGTTTGGGGTTTTCTGCCACCAAGCTATTCTAAAAATCAGGATTTTCCTGCTTTCCTGCACCCAAATCAGTTTGCCACTTTTCTGTGAGGGATGGAGGCTGTGGCGACACAGAAGGGGGCACTTTACAGCTGAGCCACCTTGTCACAGGTTGGCGGGTCCGCACCCCCACTTTACCGGGTTTGAGTGACTCAGTTTCCCTTGCGCACAGCCCGCTTGAATTAGTTTCTCTCTCTGGCTACTTCAAGTCTGCCACAGGGACAAATCCTTTGTCACTCAAGGCCCTTATCCTTCCCGTTCACAGACTCTTTACTCTCTGGGTTCGCAAGAGCTTGAGGGCTCTTGTTGCTCACTTGTGTTCCAATGTTAGACACAGACACTTCTTCATAAAGATAAGAAGTAAGTTTATTGATTTACATAAGCAGGAGAGTTGACACAGAGCGGTAACTAGAAATCAAAGGTAAATATAACGCATTCCTGATCTATACTGGTTGAGTTCCTAAATAAGTATCTTACCCTACCAAGGTCCATAAGTTTCTCTCAGTCCTTTGGTATAAGCGACTGGGTCTCCAGACTTTGAGTTGCTAGAGAGCGAAATCATCTCTCTCTCCTCATGTCTTTTCAGCCTTGCTGGCTGGCAGCTTTTCGTATGTAGATGTTCAAGATGGCGCTCTGAAGGGATAGCCAAGCTGGCTTAAGTAGTCTTCCTCCTTCTTTGTCTCGGGTTTCCCGCCTTGGCAACATGACGGTTGTTTTGCATCTCCACAGGGTTCCATCTGGCAAGTGTTCTCAAATACACATTCTTGGTATCTCTGCATTTCCTGTAGCTTGGTCACGTGTCACAGACCTTATTTGAGTTTTACAGTTCTCAATTATAACATTACATACATGTGGAACCTTTTGCTTTACATATGTACCAGAGGCCCATGTTACACATGTGTGATCCTATGTTCCTCTGTGACACACCTACCTCACTGCCCCGGACCGTGCGGCTTCAACAGGGGCAAGACTATAGCTATTTCCCCACCTGTTGGCAACCCCTCACATCTTTGACTCCTGCTGCCACCATCTAGAGGCACAATTCACCTCGAGAGCTCACGCAGTCTAGGGCCACGTTCAGACATGCCTCCCCCCAACGTATATTTGGGCTGCGGGGGGGGGGGGAGGGGGAAATGCGCAGCCCCAATATGCGTGAGAGGGCCATGTCTGAAAGTGTCCTAAGATGTGTGAACTCCAGGTTGTTACAAGCTGGCAGCTTCCCAAGGGCACCCCTCTCTCTGGTTCCCCTTCTCTGGCGTCGTTCTCCCCTTGTGTTGGGCAGAGACCCTTGGTGGAACCCAGGTTTGCTTAACTTGGCTCGACGCTGCCCTGGCTAAAAGAACCAGTGGAGGATTCCCTTTTTCAGAGCAAATCCTTTCTCCCTGTTGGTAGCTGTGCCTTCCAGGCACGGGGAGGTGTCTTTACAAGGAACACACCCACCCCAGCAGGGTACAAAGAAGCTTAGGCTTTACTGGTAAGGTAAGGCAAGAGGGGCACCAACGGATACTAGGGAGAAAGGGCAGCATGAGCACTTGAGCAAGTCCAGAGTCCAGTCTTTGGGGTATGGTTGCCCCCTTTTAAAATTTGTGTCTGTCTAAACTGTCCTTGTTCAGGCAGGCAAGATGGTTGCTTGTTACTTAGTCTTTCTCCATGTGTTGGGACTAGTATGTTGAGGTCACGTGGGGCGCGGTCTTTAGTTCCAGCTGGCAGAAGTCCAGAGGTTGTGAGGTCAGAAGCAGAGAGAGCGAGTGGGCAGTCTCTGCCCCATTTAAGGTCCTATCCCATCTCTGCTGGGATTGGTTCATGGGAGGTCACCTGGTCTATGCCCCAGTCAGGGGGCAGAGAATCCAGCCAATCCGGGTGGAGTTACCTGCGGATACCTGAGCCATGATGACCTCCCCTACAGTCCCAAGATCAAGGCTTCCAGGGTCGTGTGGCTTTCACCACAGAGGCAATGTAGTTCAGTGATCTCTTCGGTTGGACCAGGGACTGACAGTAGTTCTGTTGGCCGAATAAACAAGACCATCTGAACGAATTTAGCTCCATCTTGGGAGCCAATACGGCAACCATTCTCGGTCCCTATAGACTTTTCTGTGAGCTAGTTCTTAGCTGACTGCCTAAGTGTCTTGCATCATGGGAAATGCTGTCTCTCTGCTGTGGCCACGCCTGAGCCCCGCGCATATGGTCTGGGGGTGCTAAACCCGATGTCTGGCTCCTTCCTGGATCAAAGCTGAGTGCATCTGAAAGGCCTCCTCACCGAGCACTTTGCCCTGGGACACGGCAAACACTTCTCAGAGCAAGAGAGATCAGCGCTGGGGAACGGGGGGAGACTCCGTGTGCGCCGGGCTGAATAGTCTCAGAACTCCGTGGACCAAGGTCCGCAGAGCCCAGCTCCAGGGGTTGGGCAGAGAGGTGGAGAGTCTCCAGGTGCAGACAGAGAGGGTCAGATCATAAGATCTTTGACTGGGTCATCTTCTGTTGGAGAGAGTGTGTGGCACGTTTCCAGGCTACCCCGGGCCCTTCCTCAGGCTGGTAAACTAAGCAAATGTAGGACAGGTCTAGACCCACCGACCGGACAGAGCATGCATGCTCTCCTCCTTGCACACCCACCGACCGGACAGAGCGCGCGTGCTCTCCTTCTTGCACACCCACCGACCGGACAGAGCGCGCGTGCTCTCCTCCTTGCACACCCACCGACCGGACAGAGCGCGCGTGCTCTCCTCCTTGCACACCCACCGACCGGACAGAGCGCGCGTGCTCTCCTCCTTGCACACCCACCGACCGGACAGAGCGCGCGTGCTCTCCTCCTTGCACACCCACCGACCGGACAGAGCGCGCGTGCTCTCCTCCTTGCACACCCACCGACCGGACAGAGCGCGCGTGCTCTCCTCCTTGCACACCCACCGACCGGACAGAGCGCGCGTGCTCTCCTCCTTGCACACCCACCGACCGGACAGAGCGCGCGTGCTCTCCTCCTTGCACACCCACCGACCGGACAGAGCGCGCGTGCTCTCCTCCTTGCACACCCACCGACCGGACAGAGCGCGCGTGCTCTCCTCCTTGCACACCCACCGACCGGACAGAGCGCGCGTGCTCTCCTCCTTGCACACCCACCGACCGGACAGAGCGCGCGTGCTCTCCTCCTTGCACACCCACCGACCGGACAGAGCGCGCGTGCTCTCCTCCTTGCACACCCACCGACCGGACAGAGCGCGCATGCGCTCCTCCTTGCACACCCACCGACCGGACAGAGCATGCATGCGCTCCTCCTTGCACACCCACTGACTGGACAGAGTGTGTGTGCTTGCCTCGCACACCCACTGACCAGACAGAGCGTGCGTGCTCCTCCTTGCACTCCCACCAACTGGACAGAGCGTGTGTGCTCTCCCAGACAGAGTGTGCATGCTCTCCTCGCACACACCCCGACCGGACAGAGCGCACGTGCTCTCCTCCTTGCACACCCACTGACTGGACAGAGCATGTGTGCTCTCCCAGAGCGTGCATGCTCTCCTTGCACACCCACCGACTGGACACATGCATGCTCTCCTCCTTGCACACCCACCGACCGGACAGAGCACACATGCTCTCCTCCTTGCACACCCACCAGCCGGACAGAGCATGGCCAGATGGGGAGCTGCCCTGCATGTGGAGACTCATATTACCTGCCTCAGTACCATAACTATCTCCTGTGGCTTCCTGTCAGCCGGGAGCTGCAGCCGCTTTGGAGGGTGCTGTTTTCTCTGGTGACCCAGGCAGCGCCTGCCTTGTGCCCCTGGGCCTGGGCTGACAGGGAGGAGGAGGCGGTAATGAAGTGTCAGGCCTTTCTTGTGGCCGTGCGAGCTGCCTCGAACACCTGCAGGTGGAGATTTGAAATGCCACCGGCTCCGGGTGGTTTGCAAAACAAAACACAGGCCTCTCTGAAGTCAACACCCAGCCACCCCCACTGCTGCCTGGGTGGGAACCCCTTCATCGCCTGGTCTCTGCGGGGGCCCGGCTTCCTTTCCGAGTGGCTGATAACGAGGAGTTTGTAAAAATCTGACGCAGATGTGCCTGGCGCAGCAGAGCGGCCTGATGTGGTCCCTGCTACTACTGCGTTCCCCGTCCCTAGCTCCCTGCTTAGTGTGAGGGGGGGGGGCAGGGTGTCTGTGTGATGCGGTCTCCAAAAAGCTTGTTTTGTCTTGCTGTCTGGGCAATCATAGAATCCAAGAACCACAGGGCCACAAGGGACCTTGAAGGCCATCTAGTCCAGCCCTCAGTTCCGAGGCAGGATCTCCTCTCCCTACAGCATCACAGACTCCTGCTTCTTCCGCTGGGGATTGAAAACATCTGAGGAGGAAAACTCCCCAACTCCCCATGGCAGCTGATTCCATTGCCCAACAGCGCTCAGTCTCCCCTTGCTGCAAAGAATCCCATTCCCTCTCATTCCATCTTCTGTGAGAGCGGAGAACAAATTGTCACCATCTTTTGTGGCCTCCTCCTAGAGAGTTGAGAATTGCTCTCACATCCCTCGACTCTACTAGATCTTCTTTCCCCAATTCGTCCAGTCTTTCCTCCGAGTGCTTGTTGATTTTCAGGTCCTTTGCTGCGCTGCTCCAGCCAGGGGAACTCTGTGACCCCAGCAGCTACCGGCCCTCAAGCAGCAGGAGCCGCACATCTGTGGTCCTAGCCCCACCTTCACGCTGTCTGGCCTCCGCCTTGCTGGGGGAGTTGGCACTCCGTGGGACCTTTGGGGAGGACCTCTCGGGAAAATCATTGTGATCTGGAAATGTGCAGCCGGTCGGAGCGGTTCCTCTCCCCTTGGCACTGCCAGGTTTCTGGGGAGAATCTGCATCCCTGTAGCCTTGTTCATGCACGTCCAGAGTTCCCCATCGTACCCCCACCCCCACAGCGTGGTACCCGCCATGTCTGCCGCGCTAGGAATGTCCTATACCTAGCGGGGCCACCATGCCGGCCTAGTGCTGCCACCACAAATGGTCCCAAGATCCAGTCTCTGGTGTCCAGGCAGAATAAGGGACCCGCCCCAGCCCTTTGCTGACCCTTGCAGCACAAAAGCTCCAAGATTCCTTTCAGCTAATCAGAGGGTGTAAAAGATCCACCCGGCACCTTTCCTTAGTCAGGAAAATTGCTGGGCGCGAACAGTCATTTTAAAAACGTCCCCGGCCCCATTCGGAAAGCGCTCACCGTGCCAGGCAAGGGCGGGCTCCTCAGTCCTTCTCCCTGTTTATCGCTGAGATGGGGATCTTCCATTCCACCGCTCTTCCAGCTGGGGGCTGAGTTTCCAGCCGGTGTAAATCGGCACAGCCCCTCGAGCATCCCTGGGCACGGAACTCCTCATTCTTCAGCTTTGCACCGGTAGCAGCCAAAGGCAGAATGACCAGCCCAGCGTGGGCTAAAGCCCTGGTATGTGTCTCTGCAGCTGGAGCCGGGCCAGGCAGGTGCGAGAGGAGGAGGGCGTGCCGTGCAGGCAGCCCCAAAGATGCTGGCCTTGGTTCCTGCAGTCTCTCACCTTGTGCCTACAGCAGAGCCATGTGGGGCTTTGGAAACGGCAGCCAGTGCCTTCAGAAACCAATGCAGCCCTGGCCACAGTCCCCCCCCCCCGCCCAGTGCCTCTAGAACCGCTTCCCCTCGTGGTGGAGGCGTGTGGGAGTGAGATTAGGGGCCACCTAGGCACGTGTTTAAGGAACACTTATGTAAAATACATGTTGCAGGCCCTGCCTTGGCGCCTAAGGCCCTGCCTTGGCTGTATTTTTCACAAGTGTTCCTTAAACACGTGCCTTGGTGCCCCCCCCCCCAAGAGAGAGCAAGGGAGAAGGCCGATCCTCCGACAGGGATGCAGGGCCGGGCAGCGGAAGTTGGCTGTTTGTTTAGGGTGGAGGCGAGCAATGTTAATGTGCTGCCTGTTTGCATTTCTTTAGAATGCCCGTGCGCGCGCGGAGGAGGAGGAGAGACGCATCCTGCCATTGTGCAGGGGGAGTGGCGTGGCGTTTGAAGCCAGGGTGGAGAGGGGCAGATGGGACCAGCTGGGGGGAGGGAAAGATTTATATTTTTTGGGGGCTATTTATGATAATTAGTGGGAAATGTTCCTTGAGCATCTCAGATGATTCTGTAATGAAGCTGGGTAGAATGGAACGCCTTTGTTCCCTGGGAACCATTAAAAATCCCTCTCCTTTGGCATCCGTAATGCAAGGCTGAAAGGGCACAATGGGACGGCGCTAACTCTGGGCTGGACGGGAACGCCCATTCCCTGACTTCTAGACAGAGGCCTTTGCAGCTGAGATTTTCTGGGTTATAAAGCTTGGGGCTCGTCCTAATGTTTGTGCGAAGGCTGCTCAGCCCTAGTGCTGCTGCCTCCAGAATAGATGGATGGCTCTGTGAATGCACGGCACAGCCAACATCTGAAACTGCCACAAAACAAGAGACAGACTTTCTGTTGTTGTTTTTAAATGCACAGAGAGGATTTGAACTGTCGTCCATCACACGCTGCCAAAGCAGCCTTTCCCAAAGCAGATGTGGCTGAGCCGGTGCCCACGGTGCCGCCACACTCTGCAGTCACGGTTCCTTGGCTCCTGAGGAAAGGAAGGCGATTTGTGTACCTGACCTAATGAAAAAACATCAAGTCTGCTCCCATCGGAAATACTCCCTTTGCCTGTGAACAGCCCCATTGCGCTCCAGGCAGAGTAAGGTACCTCCACTGAAAACTGGGGGTGCAAGAGGGAGGTCCCTCTTTAGTTCCTTTCCCTGCAGTTCTGATTTGAGAATTACGGGTAAAACCAGACATGCCCGTAACTCTGCTTTAACCCCACTTGAACATTTCTTGTGCTGTACCCGTGCCCTAGGCAGCCCGGCAACAGGCCTACAATATGTTAAAGGGGAGTTAAGGTGCAGGTCTGTTTTCACCCTCACGGAGAGTGGGAAGCAGTAAATTCCTTGCTGTAGTAAGTGAGATTTTCTTTAGCTTACACAATCCAAAGACATTTCCTCACCATGAAATATTCCACTAGCCATAGATTGATCAGAGTTACGGTCCCAAGGCAGTGTGGAAGGATACTCCATTTAAGATGCCCCATCGACACCATGAAAAAAACAGAGGGAAGATGCCAGCAATATGGCCAAGTTTTAAATGTCACCATCAATAGGATTTTCTATTTCTTTTTTTTATGAAAGGATTCTAGTGTCGGTGGCCTGGCTGAGTTGCTGGGCGTCTCTTGGCTTGTGAAGGTGCCACCAGGAAGGTTTTAGCAGAACAGAGAGAGCGGCAGGTGTAAAGCAAGGGAAGTTGGCAGAACCAGTGCTCCAGGTAATCCCAAATTCTGGGGGGGTTGAGACCCGGGTCCGACTGGCTTCTGGGGTCATGGACGTGAACCAGTGACTGGGATAAGACTGAGAAAACAACGTGACCATGCCAGCCTGGTTTCCCCTTCGGGCGGCTCTCGTTCTAGAGTCGTGAGGTTGGGGGTCTCTGCTGACTTTTGTTCCAAAGGTTCCTACAACATTTCCAATTTCCTTTCATGCAGTGTTGAAACGCAGACACCTCTGGGGTGAAACGTAGAAGCTGTGTGCAAGCTGCTAATAACGTTTCGGCTCCTGTTAGTATCCAGATGAGTCCCTGAGAGAAGGAAGGCTTTGAGAGAAACGTACTGTGTCCAGCACATGCGGCTCCCAAGGGAAATGGTTTGGGAAAAGCTTTCCTTCCGAATACAGTTCTGCTCCGGAAGGTGTGTACTAAATGGGGCTTTAACCCACCCCGTGCAGCTCCTGCAGCACACAAGTCGAAGCCCATGATAAATGGAGCTGACAGCGCTGTTTCCAGCTGCCTTGAGAGCGGAGGCTGCCCTAGCTGACGCTATTTTGGTGCTTCTGGGGGAATTGCTGGCAGGACAATGGTCCAATTACTACATAAAATCTGTCATCTCCTGAGGAGAGGTTAAGAGCTGGGAGCGCCGATTCCTTTCAGCCGGCTCCGCAGCTCCGTGTCATCTGTCCCCGGCCTTAATCAAGTTATCATATCAGGCAGTGTCTGGCCCAACGGGACCAGCCGCTTGGCTCAATGGGGAAAATTTGCAGACAAATTTCTAGCAGCAGGACGTGGGAGCTCTCCTGCCTGGTGAGATGAAAAGCACCTGTAACCTCTGCGCGGCCTAGCCGCTCCCGCACGCTGGGGGAGCCCTTCGAGCCAGCCCCATGCTGCTTCCCCAGCCGAGCCTGGGAATGGGCCGCAGGGGGCTTTGAGTGGGCAGTCTATTATTTCCTCTCTGAATGCAGCAGCACAAAGCAGCCGTCTCTGAATAGGCTGAAATTGCCAACTCCAGGTTTTGTTTGGGCCTGGAAGTTTCTCTTAAATTATTGCGCCTAGTCCGAGACGGACGGGAACCCAACCAAGATTCTTGAGAGCAAGACTCGCTGTGTGCCTTGTGGGTTTCCCTTAGGGCAGGAGGCAGGAGCACTGCGGGATGGACAGAGATCCGGCCAGCCCATTAACTGCACCCCCACGTCGCTGCATTGACAGGAGGGGGCACAGCTAAGAGAGTTTACCCCAAATCCGGAGGCCCCCAATGCCCACTGATCCACTCTACGCATTGCCAGTGTAGCAGGGCCGGTTCTCATCTACTTCAAGGGAGAGAGTATCCAGTTGGGGCCAGATTTTCTGAAGGGCTCAGCTTCCAAATTACCAGAGAGGTGTGGCCTAGGACCCTCCCAGTTGATATCTTCTCCACACATCTGAATGCACCGCAGCACTTGATCACACAGATGGGCTGAGAACTCTGCTTCTGGGAGCCTGTGGCAGCATGTTCTGGGCTACGAACAGCATTATCGGCGACCGTCTGCCTCGATGTTCAATGGGCGCCTTTAGACATAACGAAGGTTGGGTGTCAAAACCCCATAGCCCGCGTTTGGCCGTTGTGTGTCAGCACCAGAACAATCCCAACACCCATCTGGCCGCCCATGAGCACACGATGTGAACACCATTGCTTCACAAGGACAATTTGGGTGTTCTGGCTGAACACGTGGCCAGCGTTGTGTCTAATGATATGACGTGGCGTGTTGGCCGGTACAACACGGGGACCGAGGTGGCAACACTTGTGTGCTGAGAGCGAGGGGGAGGGGGAGGGGGCAGCAAAACACCAATTTGCCCCAAGATGGACTATGTGTCTAAACAGCGTCACATGGTGAACACGGGGTCAAACCAGTGTTCATATCAAGGTCAAAACACACATGGCATTCTATCTAAAGACACCCTGGGATTGATACGATAGTGTCTGTCTGTCTAACCGTGTCCGATTGCTCAGCTCTCTTCCACCATGTGTTTCGTAGTCCCACTGGCACCACATTCAATCTCTACTCCTTTAAGGGATGCATTGATGTGTAGCAGAAATGCACAAAACTCTTCTCATTTTCACGGCCATCCCTGGGTTAATTTTGAATAGCAAACACTGCTGAGCTGTGGCTTTCCAGAAGGGGCCTTCTTGGTAAAACCGGAATGCTGACCTTCACCGCAACGCTCTTCTGGCTCTTGCTAATGGCGAGCACTGTCCTGTCGGGCAGTGGAATCAGGCTGGGGAATCTTCAGAAACTGGCTGGACAAGCATCTGTCTGGGGGATGCTGTAGGCTGGGGATATCCTGCTTGGAACATGGGGCTGGATGAGATGGCCCTTAAGGTCTGTTTGAACCCTATGGTTCTACAGTTGCGACGTGGGACGTAGCTAGGTCAGATGGGCCTTGGGGCGGAAGATGGAATTTTGCTCCCAACTCTTCCCCTAGCAGCACGTGCCCCGGGGAGTGTTCCCCTGCCCCCCGATTCATGGGTCCTGGTGTCAGTGCCTCCCCTGTCCCTACTCTCGCTCTGCCCTTGCTGTGAGATCAGCTGCCACACAAGCTCGCGGCGGGGGAGTGGGTGCGTGGAGCTGCACAGGCTTCGGTTACCGAACAAAGCCAACTCTTTGAGCCACGTCCTGGGCCTGCCTCTCCTGCCCCACCAAGCTACAGACCTAGAGCCCTGCCCTGCCCTCCTGTCAGGGGCACGTTTCCTTGAAGTCCTTGGGTGAGAGCCCAGGGACGGGGAGGGGGAGCCCTGCTGCACCTCCCACCGCGGGAATCTGTGCTACGGTGCAAGCTGGTGATCAGGCCAGTCAGGTGGGAGGCTTTATGGAAACCCCTCCTACTGATCCCTACTGTCTGGGCACGCCGGCCGGACATTCCCGCCAATCAGTGGAAGAGGACGAGGGAGCTTGCCCAGGACACTGGGTGCAGGCGCCAGAGGACACAGATTCGTAGGACTGGAGAACTGGAAAGGGACCTCAGGGGGTCATCCAGCTCATCCTCCTGAGGCAGGGCATCCTAGACAGGGGCTGCATCTCTGACCAATACCTGCCTGGCCTTCTCTTGGAAACCTTCCGAGATGGAGGGTTGATCCCTCTGCAGCCTCCTTGCGTATGGTCAGAGGATTCAGGCCATTTTGGACCAAAGTTCCAAAGATCCAGCAGCAAAGCAGGATTCTCCGTTGGGAGGCCAAGAGGGTCGGTCTGTCTGTCTGTAGCTGGGCACTGCAGTCACCTGGTGGGTCAGCAGCAGCAGCGTCCGAAACAGGATCCAGACTCCAGCTGCTGCCGCCCACCCCAGCCCTGCTGCTTTGCACACACCTCCCCACTACGCATCCCAATGGAATCAAACTGGGGATCACTGGAGTCCTTCCGGTTGGCCCAGTCTCACCCCGTGTCGATGATGTAAGCACCCTGCCTCTCCACCCTCCTCCTCTTGTGCCCCGCAATTGCTTTCCAACAAATTGTTTCTCTAAGATCTCGCCAGCGTCCGGCGGAGACAAAAGCGCAGGTATGGAGCCTCGGCATGTCCCTGACCTTTCACATCCCTGGACAAACGTGCAGCAAGCGAGAGACGGAAGCACAAAGGAGGCCCCTGGGCTGGACGGAGCGGTGACCCGGCTGCCACAGCTACCTGCTGCTCGGCCACAATGAGCCCACGTCCCAGAGACTGTGAAAAAGGGCGGGGGGGAGGCCCTGGGATGATAATGAGCTGAACTACCACTGCTCTCTTCAGAGAACGGAGCCAGCTCCTTGGGAAGGGGGGAAACCTCCCCCGGACAAGAAAGAAGTAACGAGTGGAGAATAAAAGCCTATAGAAGACATCTTAACCCGGCAATGTCAACATCTGTGGGACTGGCTGCAGCAACAGAGCAAGCCAATAATGAATCCCCTCTAGAAAAGGCATTCACTCCCTGGGAAAGGCAAAAGGCTACATTTTTCTATGGCGGTCTAAAGATTTTGATGAATCTGCCCTTTCCCTTTCCAGTGCTGCTGAACCAAGCGCTAATGTTCATCTCCAGCTTTATTAAAGAATCAAGGCGGGAGACAAAGAGCGAAGCTGCTTGATCCAAAAGTTGATGAGGACGGTGGTTTCAGGGAGCCTGGCTCCGTCTCTGCACATTCAAGCAAGGAAGAAAAGCAAGGGGCATTAGAGAAAATACTGTTTAACAAGAGCTTCTTTTGACAGCCCATTTGGAGAGAGACTAGCCTTCCAATAACCATAATCCTCTTAGCACCAACTTAGCCGTGTTTGTACAAAACACGGAAATATAATATGAATGTAATAGCCACTTTCCCGAAAATACTTAATAAAAAGACAAAAGTCCTTTATTTTGAACTTTGATGCTGCTTTGGGATTGGGGCACAGCCGATGTTTTCACAGAGGGCTGTTAGAATCAAGGACAAAAAGAACGCGGCCTCCCAAACCCCATCCCCTGTGCCGAGTCTTTGCTGTTTGTTCCGTTAACCCGTTGCTTCTCCGCAAGGAGACCAGGCCCTTATTCAGCCTTGGAGCTTTCTGAACTCAATTCTGCCCGTCCTACATTGGAATCCACTACTCTTTAGGAGGGCAGTTTGGTAAATAAACCATGTTTATTGTGTAGTCCAGAGAGGGTGCGTGATTGCCGTGCAGGTTCCAGAATTCATAGGTGGAGGCAATGTAGTCCAGATGAGATCTTTTATTGGGCTAACTTCTGTTGGGAGGGTAAGCAAGCTTCTGGGCCATGGAAAGTTTGCATACCCTCACCAACAGAAGTTGGTCCCGTCAAAAATATCATCTCCATACTTCTTGGAATACAGCCGAGGGTAATACCTGCAGTTTTGGGTGCCATGTCCCCAATGGGTTACCTGAGTGCCAACTGGGTACCCAATTACCCCAAAGATTGGGAGTTATCATTACTGATTTGCCAATTACCAACGCATAAGTTGGTGCAGGAAAATTGTGAGAAATGAGACGGTAACTCAGAAAATTGGGACAAACCCCTCAAAACATTGGTACTGGCAGCTGGTATTTTGGGCCCGGAATTTGGTAAATCAGGACATCGGATAAGCTGTCGGGCATTAATTGGGTACCTATTTTGGCGCCAATTAGTACCTGAAGGCAGCAGGTTGAGTTGAGTACTGACAATTCGAGTTTATCCATTTTTGAGGGCACTCATTCAGGGCACATTCACACGTACCCCCAACTGCACTTAGTTTATCTTTCGCAGAAATGTCAATGCATGTCAAAATTAGCCACCCCCCTTTCTCACGTCCTATTTCCTTTTAGGCGCATGTTACTATCTGTGCATTTTTGCATTCTCACAATGCACGCTAGGCCCATTTTCTTTCCCCCTCCCATCCCTCCCAGTGTGGAGGAGCTGTTGGTGCTGGCGGGCTCCTGCCTCCACCCCACCGTGGCCAGGGAGCCGGGGAGCTGTGTAGCATCCTGGTGCGTGTTGGGAGCCCCTCATTCCCATTCATTCTTTGTGCCGGCAGCAGCAGCGCCGCCAAAGCCCCAATCCCTGATATCCTGGCAGTGGTCGGTATTTAGCACTGCAAAGAGTAGCTGCTACCTGGAATACTGATCCGCTGACGCACTCGCATTCCCCCCTCACCCCCATTCCCACCTTAAAAGTCCCTGCATGTTTTAACAGCCGGCCTTGTAAAAGTAGGATTTTGGCACCCAGACACGAGCATAGAAAAAATGCGCCTCTTGTCTGAAACGCGCACAGCAGAGCATTCCGATGTAGAGCGAACACGCGGGGAAATAAAAGACGTGCTTGATTGGTGGACGCATGGATGCGTGCTCAGTTTTACACAGCACCATTTTCTTGTCCATCTCTAGGGTTTTGCTGGGAGTGGAGGGGCGGCACCGCATAGCGAGTGTTTAGAAACAGTAGCGCACTGAGCGTTGTTCAGATCTGAAACGTGGATTTCAAACTGAACAGAGGGATGTCGGCAAGGAGGTCCCCTTCGCTGGAGCTTTCCAAACAGAGGCTGGACGGCCCACCTGTCGGGGATACTGTCGCTGTGGATTTCCTGCATTGAGCAGGGGGTTGGACTAGATGGCCTTTCATGTCCCTTCCAACTCTAAGATTCTGTGATTCAAGGTTTCTTCTTCAGTTCCTGTTAGGTTTTAACAGTCCCATTGGACTTGGCGGTGAGACGACAATAGCAAAATGGTGCTTTTGAATGTTACTCTAACTCCAAACAGACCATGAATTCGTGCTGTCACTGTAACCCCCCACCCCCCACCTGGGGCTGTGGTTATTCTAAGACTCTCAGCTCTTGGTCTGTAAGATTTGGAAGGAAACAACTCCTTACAGCCTGGAACTGATTCCAAGGGGTGAGAATGCCAGAGAGCCTAGGGCCTCCTCCTCTCCTTGAGTTGGCTAAGGGGAGGCTGGTTATTAGGAATCAAAGCCTTAATTCCTATATGAGATGTCCGTCTGAACACTGGAAATCAGAGATTAGGGTTTGCAGATCAGATCTAGGGTTAGGAAAAACATCCAATGTTATAAACCCTAGCTTGCTAGGGTTTATGATATGCGGATGTTAAATTAATCCTAGATAATGTCTGTCTGAACAACTATCTAGGATTAGTCGACTAATCCTAGATTAGTGCCACAGAGTCCTACGTAAAGACCTGACATCCTCTCTAGGCATTTCTGCCTCTATGGTATCTAGGGTCACATGACTGTGGGGTGATCGTATTACTTCTGTCATCATTCCGCAATGCATTGCGGAGCGCCAAGTTTAAATACCCGCAGAACAAAGGGATGAGTTTCCATTTTCTTTAACTCAGAAATCAGAAAAATGAAGAAAATCAGATTTTCTTCAATCCCAGAAATCAGCGCGCTGAGCATGGACAAAAAGCACTGTGGGATTGAAATTCATCCCGGAGACTCTAATTCCTGATTAACAGCAAGACTGTGTTCAGACGGACCATCTAGGATTAGATTTATCTAGTAACAGAATCTCCGTCTAAACAGACAGGAGTTTGTAAACATAAACTCGGATTATATCAAGGATTAGTTTGTCCATCTGAAAACGCTGTCCCTTCCCAGGCTTCAGGGCAGAAAGTCCCCATTCCAGGATTAAGTTCAGGTATTTTTATGTTGTGAAGAGCTCTGAGAGCCAGGGGGGCACTATAAAAAGAGAACGATTATTATTATTGTTATTGATGCCAGGGATGACTCTCCCAGGTCGGCTGTAGGGAAGACTGTCGCACAGGTCAATGCACCTTGCCGTGAATCTGATCGTGCTCCTGTTGAAGCCAGTGGGGGTTTCACTTTCTCTTGGCACCTGCCCCGACTTTGCAATACAAACTCCTGGATTGGGAAAGCACCCCACATCCTCACGGTGCTACAGCCGCAACAACCGCGCTCTTGGGAAACCGTCTCTGCTGCACTGCGGCACTGACTAGGCCTCGGCTGGAGCTGTGTGTCCAGCGACCCTCGTCATGTTTCCAGAAGGAGGGGGATGGACTGAAGGGGACTTGGAGGAGAACAACCAGAATAATAAAGGAGCTGGAGGACGAGCCACATGAAGGAATTGGGATGTTCGGCCTTGAGAGAAGACTAAGGGTGGGTGGGTGGGGGAGATAAGAGTAGTTTTCCAATAGTTAAAGGAGAACATTTGTGTTCTCTACTGTCACAGACAGAAAAGAGAGAGAAAGAGGGAATGGGTTAAACTGCTGCAAAGCAGATTTGAGCTAAATAGTGGGGGAAACCGTCTTGAGCGTAAGAACAGTTTGCCGGGCAGTGACATCGGGAGATGGTGGAATCTCCCTCCTCCAATGTTTTCAAGAACTGTCTGGACAAGATCCATCCATCTGCGATGCTGCAGGCGGCTCACTGCTCCAATGCAGGATTAGCTTCACACCCCCCCCCCTGGAAAACAGGAGAATCAATCACTGAATTGTAAAGTTGGAAGGGACGAAAGCTGGATCACAAGATCCATCCGTGATCTGTGATGCTGCAGGCAAGGGCATCCTGTCTCGGAGCAGGGCGGGGGCTGAACCTTGAGGTCCCTTCTAATAGCAGGAACATGCAGCGGATTTATTGTTCTTGGTATTAATCACGTATTCGAGTCACCCCTCGAGTAATATCTGCAGCTGAAATGCCTACGCACATACTTGGATCTTTTGGGGGTGTTCCATTTTGGTTTATTGAAGTTTTTCTGTTTTTCTATTTCGTTATTTTCAGCAATAGTAGATGCATAATAGTGCTATTATAACCGTAATGATGTGACTGAAATACCAAAATACTGAAATAAGCAAACTAAAAAAATGACACCTGTGGCAAAATGCCACTGGCCACTGGCACAGACGCCCGCCTGAAACTGTGAGGAAGGCCGTAACCTTTAACTAGGCCTCTAAATGAGCACATGTTCAGGACCCCACATTCCAGGAACTCCTCTGGGATCTCCTACAGCCAGCAGGAAACAGGAATCTGATTGGCCTGGATGGGTCAGCTGGAATTTGTACTTGGGGCCAGGTGACTTACCTGGACAAATCACAGGGAGGGGGAAGGGGGCTTTAAAAGTCTCAGACTCTCTCCATTTTCTCTCTCTCTCTCTCTCTCTTGACTCACTCACTGAGATCTCTAGCAGATGCTGCTAGACTGGTGACCTCCCTGCCTGGAGGCACTCATGAAGTGCAGGGCCTAACAGTAACTCTGGCTTTGCCAGAAGAAGAACTTGGACCCCATAGGAAAACCATCCCCTATGGAGACCTGATCAGAACCAGTGTGAGTACCTTGCTTGCTACCTCAGCTACAGTTGTAGGAAGATGCTTTCCAAACGGACTACTATGTCCACAGGTCTGACTCTCACTGCTCAAGGATTACACCTCTGGTTCTCGGTGTAAACTTTGCGTTTATTCCTTTTTATATGCACTAGTAAAGTCTACGTTTTCTTTTTACCCTACTGGGTGTGTGTGTCCGTTATTGGCCATTATACATCTTCCCAAGGCCAAACTACTTAAAGAGGGGGAGATCTACCTATTGGGCTAGAAGCCAACAGCTTTGGAACCAAGGGAAGCCTCCTGTTTTGGGCAGAAATGCCTACTTTGAGAACCCATTTGGATGTACCGTAGCGCATGGCTAGGGGGAGCTGTGGGTAGCTCTGGGGATCTGCCTTCAATGCAGAGGAGGAAATCAGAGGAACAGAGTGCCAGGAAAGGGGAGTGCTTTTGGGAAGCTGTAAAGCTTATGTCTTTTGGGGGTTCACATTTCCTGAGCGGTGTGAATGCCTACTGGGATACACTCGGGTGGTGGCAGCAGCAGAATATAAAGGGTTTTGGGGGGGTTTGCCAGCTGTGGGAACCCCTAGCCAGAGATTTGGAGAAACACAGTGAGCTGGGTGGCTCAGGTGTATAGCACCCCCTACTGGCATTTTGCCACAACACCCATCACCCCAAACCTCCCACCCCCCAAACTAACTGCAATGGATACCCAATACAACGTAATAATTGATATCCGTTATTAACCAAGTCACCATTTTCAGTTTGGGTGGGGCATGGTTTTTTTGTTTTTAAAAAAATACTTTATTGTTTTTTTGTTCAGAAAATATATACATAACTTTGCATTATTTAACATTTGCTGGATCCCATTTTTGCAGTTTTACACATCTTTATCATTTCCACTTATCTCCTCTTTCCCTCACTCTGCATCCGGGTGGGGTATATTTGATGGATTTACCGTTTCCCTCCCCCCGCCCCAGGAACCCATTTTAGCTCTTGTCCCTTCCAACTTTACAATTTTGTGTTTCTCCTGTTTTCCCGAGTAAAGCTAATTCTGCCTTGGTGAAGTGAGCTGGCCTTGACAATCTCCTACCCCCGGGATTCAGTGATTTCCATTTGCTCCATGCTCAGGGCCGCCTTGCAAGGGGAGCGCTGACAAGGAACCTGTGCTGTGGTTGTGCCTGTTGCGTGTTGGCTACCGAGACACGCTCCACAGGCAATGGGGGAAACCTGACCCCAACCAACACATGCTGTCTGCGCTCGAGTTGGATGGGGAATCTCTCTTGGGGCTGGCAACACACCTCCAAGCTGTTCTGATCAAGCAGGGGTTTCCACGAACAGGAGAAGCTGCCCCCGCCCTGCATTATTCTCCAGGGAAATGTTAGGGGCTGCCTGTCAAACCCACGTGCTGCCCTTCTGCTCCCGGTTACAGAGTCCCCCGGCGCAGCGCAGCGCGGCGCAGCGCGGGCTCCACATGCACCAAGCACGTGTGCATCGTTCCAGTCTAGCTGCTTCCCTTGCGTCTGCGCTCCAGTCGCTTTGGACAGACCCCTGACACGGTTTGGGCCAAGGATCCTCTGTGGCTCATTAAGGACCAAGTCCCTGCCTCCCAGCCTCTCTGGGGAGGTTTCTGACAGATTTTAATCCAGGAGGATTAATCAGAAGCAAGAACAAGTTTTCAAGGGAACCAGCGCCGCATCTCTCCTCCAACCCAGACAGGCTGAAATCCCAACACGCTGCCTGCTAGCGAGACAGACGCTGCCGCCACCGCCACCACTCAGAAACCATCCCCCGCCATGTGACATTTTGGATCCCACTAGGCACTGTGGGGCCCAGCCATGTTGTTGCCCGCAGCCCCAGCTCCTTCACACGTCAATAATTATTTCTTGTGGTTCAAGAAAAGGGGGAGCAACTTCCCGGAGGGAAAAGGGAACCAACACTGAACAAGTCACACCGGAGCTGGAGCTTTCTGTGGTTTGGAGGATCCAGCTTGCTCAGTCATTCTAGAAAAGAAAAAAGGCCTCCACCCACCCTACCCACCCCAGCCAGCATGGACCCCACATGCAGCATCTGAGGGGCAGCCCACCCGTCCGGGCTCTGCAGCTGCTGGGCCGCGAGACTCCTCTTCCTAGGAACTTCCTAGGAGCTGGCTGAGCGGGCTGGTTGCGGGGTCAATGCTGCCCCTTCACTTCGGTCTGTCCGTCCGCTGCTGCAAGACGCATTCTGGCCTCGCCACTCCCTGCACAGGGAGGGGGTTTCAGATGGCTGGGGCGTCAGGACCTGTGTGTTCTTGCTGGAGCAGCACGATGTGTCTCCCTCCCGGCTGCCTGCCTGCCTCCTGGAGCTGCTCCTGGCCCAAAGGACACTGCTTTGCCTCTGTGTCCCACGGTGCATGGGCTGCTGCTGCTGAGTGACGGGGCCGGGCAGGCTAGAAAAGGCCCTTGCCTGCTGTCAGACAGAGGAGGTGAAGAATGATCACCTGCCAGCCCACCTCGAATTCCCCAGCTCTCTCATCCTGATGAGGACAACCCAGGAGCCAGCTGCTCCTGGATGGAGAGCAGGAAGTTGGCCTCCCGTCCAGGGAGCGAGCAGGTCCGGCCGAAGTGGCCACAGGGAACACTTGGATGAGAGGTTCAGTGCTTGGGATGAAAAGCCCCTCCCTGCATCCACCCCCCTGGTTTTAACTGCTAACGACCCTCGTCCTCCCCTCCCTCAACATCGCCCGTTTTACACCAACCAGAGACGGCATTTCCAGTTCTTCGAGGTTTGTTTCCTTGCCTTTTTCATGTATGTATCTTTCTCTTGCAATGGTTCAGATTCTGCTCTGACTTATTCCTTGCCTGAGGAAGGGCCTTGTGTGGCCCAAAAGCTGGCACACTCTCCCCTATGGGAGTGGTTCAATAAAAGAGACCATCTGAACTCCTTCTCCTATTGCCACTTGGAACCACCCTCCCTCTCTAGCCTATCCACCCTCGGCACAGGTTCTCCACCGCCCCCCATGCCATCTCGACTCCTCCAGGCAGGGAAGAAGGGTCTCGCACTGAGCCCCCATATCACAGGTGCTAAGTACCGGGGCAGGGGCAGCTCCCAGTCCACCCAGGATGGTTGAGGGCAATGATTGCCAAGGCCAACGGGATTCAGGCAGTAAATGGTCTCCTCTCAGCCTGTTTTGGGCAGAAATTCCTGCTTTGAGAACCCATTTGGATGTACCGTAGCACATGGCTAGGGGGAGGAGCCACTTTCTCACAGGCCCCAGCACACACACGGGGGGGGGGGGACTTGGCCCAGATGGGCTCAGAAGTCACATGACTCAGTCGATGCTCACCAAACAGCCATAGGGAAGTGCAGGGTTCAGACAAGGCGACGCTAACAGCTGATCAGGATTCAGAGTTGCGGTGTGTTGCCAGACAGGGCAGAGGTGGTGGCGGCTGCTGCGGGTGGGCAGATGTGGCTACAGGGAGTTGCCGGTCATCATAAACTGAAGCAGCACTTGTGGCTTGTGACAATGTCAGCTGCGTCGTGGCTGCGTCGGAGCTGTTACACACAGGGCAGCGAAACCACGCGGGGAAAACCTGGAATAAGGCAAGATGAGCCCCGGTGTCAAAAACAACTCCACATTTTTGTAGCAAGAGTATATGTAGCTTCCATGAGAAAAGCAGTTTCCAATCCGTTTAGCCCGTGTCCTCATGTGCGGCTCCCTTTCCAAGAGGCTAATGCTTCCAGGATGTGCTCCGGCGCGCCAGGACACGGCTAGGAACTCACACCCCCACCCTCTGTTTTACACAACTCCTGCTCTGGAGTCACTGCTAATGAGAAGCAGGGACGAGGTGCTTGCCAGGGCAGAGTTCTGGCTCAGAGACCCCGGGTTGACAACACGCTCCTCATCGTTTGTATGGAGGGTTAGTTTAAGATCAAACAAGCTGTGAACTATGGAAGTGCCCCACCCTGCCCCGCCAGGGATGCGGCCCTGGGACTTGGGCTGAATTGTGAACCATTTCTGGTTCTCATGAGAGTCTCCGTTTTGGAGAAGGGCTGTTCCGTGCATGCGCTGGTGCCGCTCCTGCATGCGCGGACCAGCTGCCCTTTTCCAAAACGGCGCTGAGGCTGCTGGTGCTATTTTGGGAAAGTGCCGTGCGGGCACAGAACAGCGCCCAACGACCATGTTGCCCAGTGGTTTTTGAATGATGATTGTGCTCACTGGCTATGGGGTGGCGGCCTTCACAGCAAACGCGCCTCCTCTCCCTGCCCCCTGAGCAGCCCAGAGCAGCCCCGGAATCGTAGAGAGGCAGCCAGTTGAGGACACAGTTTTGGGTTTTTAAACAAGTGGGGGGGGGGAGGCAAGACACTCGCTTTTCTCAGCGAGCCTTTTCTTTGCGAGAACGCGCTGAGAACCCTGATTCGCAACGAGAATCTGAGAAGCGAGTGTCAGCTCTGCCTGCTGGGTCTCTGGGAGCCGACAAGCCCAACTTTCCTGGTGAAGCAGCTGGCCCCACTGGTCAGGAATCGGATTCCATCCTGCCTTGCTTGCTGCTGTGACAGAGACTAAACTAATGAAACCGGCTCGCCAGGCCTCATTCCCCGTCCCGCTGAGCCGGGCCGGTGCTAATCCTCTAATTCCTCAAAGCAAATTCAGGTACAAAATGCAGCTCCCCCCCCCCCCTCAAGCCTCCGCCAAATCCTATAACACGGGTGACAAGTTAGCAGGCAGCTGAGCTGAAGGGCCGGCTCTGGCTGCATCTCTAGACCCAGGGAGCGCCGCGTCCACGCCTCCCTCCTCGCCGGCCTCTCTCAGGACATGCCTGTCCCTGGCTGCCTCAGACACCTCCAAAACTCCCCTTGGAAAGAGGGGCTGCAGCAGCCAGAGTCTCTAATCCTTCCCCCTGCTCCTGCTGGCCCCCCTTCCCCCTAGATCCTGCTGCTACTCATTTCTAGAATGCGGACACAGCACTTTACAGTCACAGGTTTTCAGAGACAGGTCCCTGCCCCAGGGGGCTTACAATCTAAGCTGGACAAGGGTGACACACAGGGAAAGACAGACAGACACACATTTCCATTTTACAGATGGGGAACTGAGGCTGAAAGGCTGTGACTTGCCCAAGGACCCCCAGTGAGTTCATGGCGAGGGCAGGATTTGAACCCTGGCTTCTCCGCCCCACCCCACTGTCCCCTGGACAGCTGCTGCCAGCATGCTCTGGGATGAGCGCAGGGGCCGAGGGCTGCGGGGGAGGGGGAGGAAGCATTGGCTTTGTGGGTTTTTTAGCCGGTTGGAGAGAGGAAGTGCTCACCTTGGTTTGTGGGATCTGGGGAGGGTTAGGCTGAGAATGAGCGAAGCCGGCAAGGCTGTGTGGCGTAAGCCGTTCGGTTCACATGCTGCCACTCCTGCGCCATCTGCTCTCCAGCGAACCCCAGCTCTGCGGCCGGGCGCTCTCCCTCCCCGGAGCTCCAGGCAGCACCAGCATGTGCATCTCTGGGGGAAACGCTCTCGGCCATCCAGGCAGCATGGCGGAGCTCCTGCCGCCGCGCGCTCCAGCAGCGGAGAATGTGCCCCACTGCCTCGGGGGCTGCGCACGGCGGAGTCTGGCTTTGGCCTGAGTGCAGGGGAAACGGCCCCCCATGCTGGCAGCTCACCCTGGGGAATGGGATTCTCAGGTGCTGCTTCCCCTCCCTGGCAGCCAGCGGAGGAGACACTCTGCAGCCGGGCCGCCTACGCAAATGTATAAGCAACACCTATGAAAAATGCATGTTGCAGGGCCCTGCATTGGTCAACATGTATTTTTCATAAGTGTTCCTTAAACACGTGCCTAGGTGGCCACCCTACCCCTACCCCAGCCTCAGTGGGGCTGCCTCCCCGTGGCGCTGTGCCAGGTGGGCAGGGAACCGATGCCTTGTCCCTTGGGCCCCCACAGGAAGCCACTAATCCACCTCCTGGCGCTGGCCCCTGTGGGATGGGGCAGGGGAGCGCTGCTCTCAGCTGTTGGCCTGGAGCACTTCCTCCACCGAGTTCTGGGACGGGACGGGGGAGAGGGGGAGGCCTGGCCCACAGCCTCTCCAGTGACCCACCCCGAGCTGAGCGCACGGACGGCAGAGGGGCTGCGGGGACATGTTAGCAGGCCCTGTCGCTGAGTCTGCAGGCCTTTCATGGTGCCCCGCCGGCGGGTATATGCGGCGGGCAGGCAGCCCCTCCTGCCTGCGTCCGGCCGGCAGCCAGCACCTTCAGCGTAACTCTATCTGAAGAGGCCAGGCCTGCAACCTTATCTACGCTCGAGCAAGCAGAATGTCTGGATTTAGAGGGCGAGGGGCCAGCCCAGACACACGTCGCTGTCAGGAGCGGGAGGCTGGCGGCGTTCACGGCTGGAACGGAAGCAGAGCAGCGAAACATGAGTCTGTCCGGCCCCCGTGCTCCCACCAGCTTTGGGTGACTCTTGGGCACGAATGGAGGGTTCGAGCCCTCCCAATCCTGTTGCCACACAGCCCCGAGCCTTGGGCAGTTGGGATCAAGTTGCACACGAGTGCTAAATCCATGTAAATCTCTTCCCCTGCGGCTTTTTTAGGTTCCATCTCAGAACACACGGGCTGTAAGGTCGCGCTAAATTCCTCACGTGCATTTTCTGTCTCATGCGTAGGGACTGTCACGGGGAACCAGAGGAGACACCTGGCCCAGCAGGGGGTTAGACTTGCAACCAGAGGTCACATCATGCAAAAATCACAATATAAAACCCGGGAGGAATGGAACGTGGGATGTTTCAATGTGAAACCTGGGATGGGACGTTGGGCGAGGGCTTGAGTGACAGTGCAGCTTGCAAAGGAGATGCCCGTCCACCCAGGGGTGAGTGACAGCCAGCAACGGGCCATTGGCAACTATCACCGCCCAGGTAATGGTCCGGCAGCAGCATCGCAGGAGACTGAGAACAGTGGAGGCGGTGGCTTCTTAAGGCAAACCCCAAAGAATCATCTCGAAGCTGCAGAGCAGGAGGGTCTGGAAGGACGTCTAGACACAGAAGGAATCAGGACTAGAGCAAGGGGGCACTCACCCCATGGCTTAAGTAAGGCAGCTTTGCGCCCCCTTTTGGACTTTATTTTCTAAGCCTGGGCCTGGCTGGGGGCCGGGGGGGAGCCTGACTGGGGGCTGGGGGG
>QEPC01006697.1:759313-771058 GCA_003113815.1 Sphenodon punctatus | reverse complement strand
GTGTGTATATAGTTCTCCTGGTAAACTGCTTTGCTCCAGGCAGCTGTGGTCACTTGGTTTCCATGGCAGCCCCTCACGTCTACAGCTGCGGCTACTTTAGGCTGCCTCAGGGCAGTGTGTGTGTGAAGAATACATCTGGAACTTACTTGTGAACTTGTAAACCCAGAAGATTGAAAGACCAGCACTTTAAGGTGTGTGTAAAAATGCCCCGTGAACAGTCTCTGGGTTTTCTCCTCTACGTCTTGGGAGGCAGACCACCACTCTATGCTGTGGGTTTATAGGTTGCTGGTTCACTCCAAATTGGACTTGCGTCCATTGCGTACGTTGTTGTTTGGACAGACCCTCCATTTTACAGAAGCTAGACCCTGCCCACCCGCAGGGACTTGTACTTCATCAGTGACTGCATAGTCATCGTGCTGGGGCTTTCTGTTGCTCCGTGCCACTCCCCAGTGAATGCCACATGCAGCTGTCCCTGAAACATGCAGCCAACTGACCTTCCTTTCCAGGACACCCCAGGTAGGCCCTGGTGCAAGGGCCTTTTTGCTACTCAGATCGGTCATTCTACCTTGTGGGATCCACGTCTCTCCTGAAGGAGCTGGACCTCTCCTGATGGTTTGCACGCAGGCTTACAGTCCTTCGTCCCCTTGAGGGGAGGGTTGGATATTTGGTGGCTTCTCGTTGGTTCGGACTCCACGTTCTGCGACACTGCCCGCCCGGTGCCCCAACGTTACCAGATACATTGGTGCTTGCTTCATTCTCTCCGCGTGGCCGTTGTTACAGATGGCTCTAAGTCAGGGGCTTTGATGGTCTGCGAGGATCACTGCGTTGCGAATGCACAGTCTCCCAAAGGAGTTTTCCATTTTTTTCTGTGCAATCTCCCTGGACCTGATGGATGTGTTGTCTCTGGGACCATTATATATTTGGACTCTCTGGGTTCACTGCAGGCTCTAAGTGCCTTCTGCGTATGTCCGCGTGCTCTGCTTGCCGGGAGCTGCTGAAGTTACATTCCTTTTTATTCCAAGGTATCTGCCTGCTGTTGTGCTGGATCCTGGGGCATGTGGCTGCAAGGTTTGCCCCCCATCTGGCTGGAGGGGGTGGCAGTCCCTTTTACTGATTTACCCCAGGTTTTAAGTCTCGCCTTGCGAGGTGCTTGCAGATTCCCGGGACGGGTGTCGGACACCTGGGGTCTCCAAGATGAAGCTCCTGCTCGAGCTGCAGAGAAGCTTTTCCATAGGAACCGTGGAGCAGACATTGTCCTCTCTCATCTGCACATCGGCTATAGGTCCCCCCGCCCCACCCCCGCCCCAGTACTTAATCCAGAAGAAACTGCCGTCACCGTCAGTTGTTGCTAGCGCCGGAGGACTTTTACTCAACTGTCCACTTGTCTGGTTTAATGACACCGGGCAGAGCCTCCCCCTGCCGAGCCTGTTGCTTTGCCCACATTTCTCAGCGATGAGGCTGACCTGGGGGCTGGTTTGACATTTTAAAAATATCATGGCTGGTTCCACTTTTGAGTTTCTTTCAAGTGGGATGCTCTGGTTTTACTTATCACTTTATTTATAACTTGGTTGTTTTAAGCTCCCTTGTTTTCGCCCCTGTGTTTGGTGCGATGCTGCTGCCCCATCCTTCCCTCCTCAGCACGCCGCCGGCTAGACCCGCAGCCGCACTAGGCTGACACACAAGTGGGCAGCAGGCACCTGTCGGAAGGATCCAGCTGGTTGGCTGGCCGGCCGGCTAGGCTGCCAGTGGTTTCCAAGTGCCCCCACCACGCCCTGCACATAGTTCTCAGCCTAGGAAACCAGGCTAGCCGACCCAGCCGAGCCCACATTCACCCAGCCAGGATTGGATCGGCTTAACCCCTCTCTTCCTCTGATCTCCAGCAGATCGGCCCTTGCTGTTCCCCAAACACCACCCTGCTGCTAGAGTTACTGCCTGGTTCACACAGCAAACCTAGGCTACCAAGGGTCTGGCTCTCCAAGGAAAGGCGTCCTCCTCTCCCGGGGTAGGACCAGCTGCTGAGGGTGTTTTTCTAAAGAGAGAATGTGGGGGAGCGGAGCAATATCTGTGCTTGGCAGGTGCTCCTAGGCTGGGGTACCGCTGTGGGAATGAGGCCATGTATCTGAGTGGGTGGCACAAGACGGAGCAAGATGCCAATCTGCATTTCCCTCCTCTGGCTCTCCGGTGTGCCATGCCAGGCCCCCAACTCTGCCCGTGGCTGCCCACAGCGAGCGCTGGGCATTGCTGTGAAGGCACCATTGTCCTGCTGTCGGTGTTGTGTGGCCACGTAGTGAATCTAACAGGATTTACATCCGATATCTGACCCCTGACGGCTTCAAAGCCCCTGGACCCTGGTGAGTTGGGAATGAAGCTGAGAGCTTCTGGCTGGAGGGGCCTCGGTCACCTCTGGGCTTCCATTGTCCCTTCTCTCATGGATCCTGCTCGGGCAGTTCCGGGATAATCATATCCCTTATTGTGCCAGCAGGAAAATCCCCCAGGCAAACGCAGGGAGCTTGTCAATATTGGTTTAGAGGAAGAGTTTCTTTAGTGCCTCTGGGAACTCCTGCCCAAAGCCTCCAAGGCCTCCCTGGGGAAGGACAAGGCCAGGAGTTTATGCTGACACTGGCCGCTGATTGAAATTTCACCCCCACCTGTTTGCAGATGAGGTTTAATTTGGCTGATTCTTCATGCCCTTTTCCTGCTTAATCAGCAACTGATTGAACTTAATATTAAACAGAGGAGAGAGATATTTTCCTTAAAGGAGCTGATATGTTCCATGTTGCAAACCAGTTAGAACACTGGGAATTAATGGGAATGGAATTCTTATCCTATGTGTATGAACTACTCTGGGCATGTCTCCTTGTAGCCTCCAATGGTCATTATGGTAAAATTAAAATATAACTAACGTCACTATTAGAGCCACGTCCAGCAGTCAGGCTGTGTAGGGACTTTGCTAGGCTTTAGTTTTTGGGTAGAAACCAATGCGTTTATGCAGTTCTGGTCACCCCATCTCAGGAAAGATATTGGCAAAGGTTCAGAGAAGGGCAACAAGGATGAGAGAAGGGATGGATCGACTTGCACACGAGGAGAGGCTCAACAGGTTGGGGCTTCTTAGCTTGGAGAAGAAGCAATTAAGGGTGGATACAATAGAAGTTTATAAAATCATGAGTGGCATAGAGAAAGTCAATAAGGAACTGTTCTTTCCCCTTTCCCACAATAAGAGAACGAGGGGACACTCACTCTCTGAAGTTAAAGGGCAGCAGATTTAAAACAAACAAGAGGAAGGACTTTTTAATGCAGCGGACAATACAGCTGTGGAACGTGTTGCCAGAAGAGGCTGTGAAGTCAGCAGCAGAACTAGCTTCAAACGGAAACGAAATAAATTCTTAGAGAAGAGAGTCATAAACAGTGAACACCAACTGGTTGGGTCTTAACCCCCTGGGTACCGGTAGTTAGGAGTGGTTAGCAGGAGACGGGTCACTCCTCCATGATCTTTACCTGTACTTCTCTCGAGCTACTGGAGCTGGCCGCTGTCAGAGACAGGATGCTGGGCTGCTGGTCCGACCGTGTCTGGCACTTATGGTCTTAGGAGACGGTGGCTCGCTGCAGTCTGGGTTCAGTCCGTGCAGCCCCCACGCAGCCCCACTTGAGGTTGAGGTGTCCAGCCTAATAAATAGGCAGTCCCTTGCGTGTATTTCATGTGCTTGCGGGCAGCCTCCACTGGCAGCACCAGAGAGAGTGAGAGGGGCAGGAAGCAGTCGCTCTTTGGGCACTCTAGCATTTCTGCCTGCTACTCTATGGTGCTGGCGGCTCTGTGCATGCGGAGAATGCACACAGCCTCATTGACGGGATGTGGACCCATGGGCGCGCACTAGCCCACACAGCAAGCTGCGCATGCCCCACTGTGAGTGTGGGGGCTGTGTGTCCGGTGGGCGGCGGGGCGAACAGCGAATACACAGGCAGGGGGGGCTTCTGTCTTGTCTGTTAGCATCCGAATGAAGGTGAACGAGGGAGCTGCCAGATTCGTAGCCCAAGGCACCGTGTGGGAGAGTGTACCGGAAGACGTGTGTATGTGTGAGTCCCTGTGCAGTTGTGCGCCCACGCCCACACAAGCATGTCTTGAGTACGTCTGGCAAAGAAAATTCCCTGCAATTCAGCTCAGTGACCTTGCATCCCCTGACTCTGCGTGTGTGTGTGTGTGTGGACGCACGTGTGCATATTTCCCTCCCATGAGGGTTTCAGTCTGCAGCGCACACCCGTGTTTGTTTACGATCTGCCTTTCGTGCTGAGCTATGAATTGCCGGCTCAGAAGCACCGGGGCCCAGATGTTCCCACTGGTGGCGCCTTGCGCTCACGAGGGATGCGAGAGGCAAGAAGGCCACGGAAGTGAGTAGGGATGTGCGAGCAGATCCGCGTTCGGTAATTCGGTTCGGTTCGAAAATCAACTTCAGTTCGAAAGTTTGGTTCGGTCGATCGAACTATTTGAGTTTGGTCGAATTCCGAACTTCCAAACCGAGTTCGTACATTCAAAACTGGGGTTTTTGGCCTTCTGAACTGATTCGGATTCGACCAAACAGTTTGGTCGAATTCTAGTTCGGTTCTAAAGTTCGGTTCGTCCGAACTTCCGAACCGCGTTTGCACACCCCTAGAAGCGAGTTCCTTTCTGGCGGTTATCAATCCTGCTTCCATCCCCTCCCCACAGACACAACCCTCCCGCTCGGACTCTGGGCCCTGCTGATGACTGCAGCTGACCAGGGGGGGGCGGGCTCCGGGGCAAAGGCAGGGTCTTTCTCTCCAGGAAAGGTGCATGGATCCTGCGGTGCCCCCCTTGCCACACCCTGCTCTCCCCTTTCAGCTTCAGATCAGCAAGGAGAGCCTGCAGCGCTGAACGTCGGCATTGGGGTGCCCACCCTGAATTGGCCTCGGGTGCAGTGGCTTTACAGAATCGCAGAGCTGGCCCATTGGGTCAGTTCGGGGCACCGCCTTTTTAAGAAGGACATTGACAAATCGGAGCAGGTTTGGGGGTGTTTGACAAAGACAATAAAGGGTTTGGAAAACAAATCTTCTGAGGAAAGGTTAAAGGAGCTGGGGACGTTTAGCCTAGAGAAAAGAAGCCTAAGGGAGGCATGAGAGCAGTCTTCAGATATCTTCAGGCCCCCAAGAAGCCGGCAGGGAGGGGACTGGCGTTCTGCCTGGGTACGGAGGGGACAGGACCAGAAACAAACGGCTCAGGTTACAGGAAGGGAAAGATCAGTTAAATATCAGGAAAAACCTCCTCCCCGTCGCAGCTGTGTGTGCGGCATGGAAGAAGCTGTTTGGGGAGGCCGTACGCTCTCGTGGCTGGAGATTCAAAAGGAGGCCGGGCAGCCATCGGTTGGGGAGGTTTAAGCTGTTGTCACCCTGCCTCCAAGCATGCGTTGGACTAGATGACCCCCAAGGTCCCTTCTCACTTTAAGTTTCTATGATTAATTATTATTATTATTTATTTTGAATTTGTTTGTCGTCCTTCTTCAAGAAAGGACTCAAGGTGGTTTACAAAGACTAGAAATATGATCTAAAAACCATACAGGTTTCCATCCCCCATAAAACTCCCTCCCACTATGCTTGTACTCCGCCCCCCCCCCGAGGAGTTGTGGCATTAACCCCCCCTTGCCCAGACCCCTCACAGGGGTATGAGAAGGTCATGCCCCCTTCTCATGGGGGGCATGACATGAGAACCCCCTCTTCCCCCTCCCGCTCTCATGGGGGAGACCTGAGAATGACTGGACTGCTCCAGCCTGCGTAGAGCAGAGCCCATGAGAACTGGACCAGCCAATAACCTCGCCGGACACCCCCATATTCCAAACGGAGCACCGTGCTAATGGAACAGGAATTAGGATTGCCCATTCACTGCTACTGTCTTTCTCTGACATTAAAACGGGAAGCCTGCTCCATCTCCTCTATGTGATTGACTGAATCCTGAGACACGCCCGGCCCCCCCAGGGAGACTGGTACCCCTTCCGTTGTCTCTCCCACACGATGCCTTTGCTCAGCACCTTTTCTCCTCTGCGCCTCTGATAGGAACGCAGCAGCCTGTGCGTTTCAAATAGCAGCTGGGAGAGCGATGGTTTATGGACGGCTCCTTTTTCAGGCAGGATCTTTGATGGTTTTATGATCTAATCACCAGAAGACCAGAGGCTTTGGAAGCAGAATCCTGAGGAGAACCCCATAAACATCTGGGCTGGAAATGAGCGGAGATTTCTCAGGACGATCCTGGTGAATCCTTCGTGCCAGTACACGGGGCCCTGGACTGTCCAGGGGTTGCCCAGAACAGACAAGTCAGTCATCTTGCCAGGCGGCAGGAACCATGTGGCTTCACTGGGCACCATGCTTGCCTCATGGAGGGTCACCGTAGCTTGGTCTCTGACCAGTAACGACCCCGGGTTCGGGGGAGAGGCCCATCGTGCTAACAGCAAACACAGCAGGATTTCCTGCTCGGTAGCTCTGCGTGTTTGCCGGCCGAACCCCACACATTCCCTCCTGGGCGGGGAGGCCTGAAAGTGGCCCAGGTTCAGAGGAGGTTGCTGGCTTGGGGAGGAGGAATGGGCCCTGTGCCTGGTTCAGGGCTCTCCCTTAGTGGTGGGGTTGGCGGCGTTGGCTTGGGGATTCAGCAGCTGGTCTCCGCTGGGCTGGGTGTGGTGCGGGAGAGACGGCGGTTCAGAGGCAGCCGTGGCCCCCGGGCGCAGAGGGCTCAGTACAGGTTCCCCAAGCAGGTGGCTCAGCGTCGAATTGGAGATGGGCTGCAGCTTTTGGGGCCCAGTTTGAGTCCCCAGATACCACATTTTCCAGGAAATTTTGAATTCAGTCAAAACCCAAATACACGGCCCTAATATTTGTGTTTTGAATATGGAATCTGAAAATGGGGGGGTGGGGGGTGGTTTGCATTTATTTGTGTTTTGTCGAAACCCAAATGCACCCCCCTCCACCCCCCTTTCTGTTTCAGCAGCTGTATCCCAAGGGCAGCAATGGGTGGCAGCAGGACACCGAATGGCACTGGACTTTGCTCTGTCTGTGGGTTTAGCTGGGCAGTCTCTCTGGTGCTGCTGCCAGTCTGATATTATTAATTATTATTATTATTAATTATGATTAGCATTTATATAGCGCCAGCGATGTACCTGGCACTTTACAAAAAACAAGATAGACACGGTCCCTGCCCGAGAGCTTATAATGTAAAGACAGAGGGAGGGGAGACAGGGAAGGGGGAACACAGGGAGAGACAAGGGATGCGACATTCATGAGGATGCAAGAACTCAGGTGCATGTTCTTGCCTTGGTTACAGTAAATTGGGAGTTTTCAGATAACAGGTGGGGGATAATCCTGGGGCATCCATTCCATTTGTGCTCATCTCAAACTCCCGTATCAACTGCTTCAGTTGCTGTTTAGTTTTCCCTTCTGCTTCGAGACCTCTCTTTTGGGCTTCCCTGCTCAGCTCTGACCTTCTCAGGTGGTGAAAGTGCTTTGGGAGCCCTATTTTGTTCACTGTCCCTGACCCGAAATCAAAACTAAAACAACAAACTGCCGCTCGGTTCCAAGATTTGCTTATTTTCTCTCAGAGCTGAGTTCCAGATGGCACTGGCACTCTCAGGGCACTTTTTGACGAGACGGAAATGGCGGTGGAGCCCTTTATCAGCCACCATTGTTGCCGCCCGTCTAAATCCCCGGAGCGCTCTAACGCCGGATCTCCTCCGCGTGAAGCCAGCCCGGTGATCCTGCCCCCTTCAAGGCGGATTGCCGTTGTGCCGGCTTCACGCCGCACTCCCGGGTTCCTTGCCAGAGTGCGCGCGCGCAGACGGGCGCGCACGCGCAGAAGGGCGCGCCTGCGCACAAACACTCTGCGCCGTGTCTGATGCTCTTCTGAACATCAGACACGGCGTAGAGAGGAAGGCGGGTGCCCGATGCTGGCACTGAACGATCCCGCTTGTGAGCGGGATCGTTTAAAAGCGCTCTCAGTCTCTGCAGGTCTGGGATTTACTCCCCTCAGAGGATTCCCCTCTACTTTCTACACATTGGTTCACAAACTGAGCTTAACCCTTCTCATTGGGCACCAACTGTCACGGGTTGGGGGTCTGCACCCCCACTTTACCGGGTTTGAGTGACTCAGTTTCCCTCACTCACAGCCCACTTGAATCAGTTTTCTCTCTCTGGCTGATTCAAGCCTGCTGCAGGGACAACCCCTTTGTCACCCAATGGCCCGATCCTTCCCGTTTACAGACTCTCTGTCTCTGGGGTCCCAAGAGCTTGAAAGCCCTTCTTGTTCAGTTGTGTTCCAATGTTAGACACAGACACTTCTTTATAAAGATAAGAAGTAAGTTTATTGATTACACAAGCAAAATAGTTGATACAGAGCGGTAACTAGAAAGAAAAGGTAAATATAACGCATTCCTGATCTATACTGGTTGAGTTCCTAAATAAGCATCTTACCCTACAAGGTCCATAAGTTCTGGTTCCTCAGTCATAGATGTAGAATGACTGGGCACTGGTCTCTTAGTTGGTAGAAAGCAAAATCATGCCTCTCAGTTCATGTCTTCCAGCCTTGCTTGCGGCAAGATTCAGGATGCAGATGCAGTTGCTCAAGATGGCTTTCTCCAAGAGGTAGCCAAGATGGCTTAATGGCCCCTTTAAATAACAATTCTCAATCCTTTGTTTCTCCTTCCCACCTTGGAGAAACCTGAGGCCCGTCACGTACACGGAAAGTAACCCGGAAGATCCATTTGCATCTCCATAGGGTTCTGTCTGGCGAGGGTTCCCAAACACCACAGTATTTCATCTCTTTGCATTTCCTGGAGTTTCATCACAGTCCTGATTTGAGTGTTACAGTTCTCAATTGTAACATTACATACATGTTGAACCTTTTGCTTTACATATTTACTAGACTTGTAGTCTACATGTAGGCCAGTATCACACGTGTGTGACCCTATGTTCCTTCATGACAGGGATGATTAGCAGGAGTTAGGAAGGGCGGAGCGGAGCGGAAGAGGTGGGTTTTGAGGAGGGACTATTTTTTTATTTATTTTTTAAATTTAAAATTTATATCCCGCCCCTCCTGCCCACAGGGCAGTCCGGGGGGGCGAACAACATTAATTAAAACATTAAAACAATATAAAATTTTTAAACAATTTATAATTACAATTTAAAAATACCCCAATATGTGGGGGAAAGCCCCCCATACCCACCCCCACCCCACCCCTACCCCTCGCCAAAAGCCTGATGGAACAGCCAGGTCTTACATATACGCCGAAACAGCCGGAGAGTGGGAGCACTTGAAGGTGTGGAGGGTGGGGGCAAGGCGGACGAGGGCAGGGAGGGGGTTCCAGGCGTGCGGGGCAGCGAGGGAGAAGGGACTAAGGCGGTTGGGGGAGCAGGGGAGGCGTGGGAGGGTGAGAGAAGGGGCGAAGGCGGTTGGGGGAGCAGGGGAGGCGTGGGAGGGTGAGGGAGGGGATGGAGGAGTGCTCGAGCAGGAATTTGGAGGGAGATCAGGGCAGAGAGGTGGGGGGGAGCGAGGTTGTGAGTATGAGCGTGCGTGTGTGCACACATCTCCTGCTCAGATGTCTTGGCTGCTGGCTCTGTAGCTGAAGTCCCAGCTGTGCTCTGGCCGGGGAAATGGAGGAGGAGCTGACAATCCCTTCACGTCCAGCCCAGCAAGAGTGCTTGGCTCCCGGCCTGACATGCTGGAGATGGGCCTGAAATCTGTTTCTAATCTGGATCCCCCTGCTTCCCACGTTGGGGCTGGCACTGGGAGGTGCTAGAGGGCTGGGAGGTTGTGTACCAGGCTGCCCCCGCACAGCTCCGGCCTGCAGTGGCGTGCGGGTCTAAGGAGGGGAACCACCAGGTCTCCCTGCCCTGATGTTCACGCAACGACAGGAGGCTCGCCTTGCAGAAGCTGCCGCTTTGGCCTGGAGGAGGGCTTGGCTGGAATGGGCCTGGTGCAGGAGACCGAGTAGGACTCCTTGCCCGCCCCGCCCATCAGCAGGGAACAGGGCGGTCCCGCCTGCCCGATTAGAGCCAAGTCTTTGTTGGGTGGGAACCGGCGCCGGAGCGGCTCTGCATGGGATTCCGAAGCTGTTCCCTAAAGCAACACTGAAACCAGCCAGCCCTTGCCCTGACCGGGAACCTGCGCGCTCAGCAGGGGAGCACAGTCTGCCCAAGGCCACGGAGCAAGACCTGGACAGGGGCAGGCGGGGACAGAGCGGCACCGCTAGGGCCCACATTCCACCCTGGGGCAGTTCTGCCCCCAGGCCCAGAGGAGAGAGAGGCCCATGCCAGCCTAGCTATGTCCCCGAGCAAGGGGCTGGGGGCGGAAGTGCAGGCTGGGACCATGACTTGCCGTGCAGCCTGGAGCGGACTATGGCTTTCCTCTCTGCCTAGCAGCCCCACTGGGGGCTCCTCAAGGCAGGGAGCCCCTGCCAGGCTGATACGGATCCCTGCCAGCCTGCTCTGGGCTCTGAGCGCTCCATGGTGCAACTCCAAGTCACTCCTTAGCCCTTCCCCACATTCCCCCAACACACAGGCAGGGGTTGCTGCGGGGCTGCTGGATTGGGGCCTCCCGGAGCCGCAGGAAGGTGCTTGGCCCCCAGCATGCCAAGCCGTGGCGTGCTGAGAACTCTCGAACCTTCAGCACATTCTCCCGGCGATCCAGGGGGTTTAGCGCGGGGCGGCTCTGTAACACTGAGACGGGGGGAGAATTCACAGGGTCGGGTGTCTCTCACGCTGGCCCCGTCCGCTATGGGCAGCGCCGGTGGGTGCCTATTTATAGCTTGCAAGGCAGCAGGGCCCCTCCTGCCCAGACGAGGGGTTGAAGGCTTGGCGTGTGCGGGCAGAGAGCTGGAGCCAGCACCCTGAGGGGGAGGAGAGCCGTTTCCACTGGGCAATGTCTGTCTGTCTGTCCCTAAAACTCCTCCCCTCTCTAATCTCCAGACACACCTGCCGCCTACCTTCGTACTTCCATGGCCCTTTCCCCCCTAGCACGCGCAACCCAGGCTCTCAGCAACACGCCCCAGTTCCCGGTAACGGCTGGGGGCAGAGCCAGAGGAAGTGGTTTCAAAACCAAATCGTTTGTTTGTTGGGGAAATAACAAGTTTCCCCCAAACAAAATCGTTCACTGACATTTTTTTATTCCGACCCAAAATTTCCCGAGTTCCCGTCAGAATGTTGGTGGCTTCTTTCTTTCCCAGGTTTCAGGGTGGTGGATGTGGGGGACTGTGATGGGATTGGGGCTCCTCTGCCCCCTTCCCAGCCCAGCCGTGACTTCGTTTCCTCACTTACTGCCCCCACTGGAGCCAGCTCCCCCCAGAACTGCCTCAGCCTGGAAAGAGATCGCTCTACTGGCCAGGCCACCCGTAAACATGGAGTTTCCCAAGGCGTCGTCTCCTCCTTATCATTTCTAAAGTGCTACTGGTCATACGCAGCACTGACTTTAACTGAGTCACAGAACTGAGGCTAAAGGTTCGCTCAAGTCTCTAACCTGGGGCTCCCCTCCACTGTGTCCCCCAATGTCAGTATCACGCACGCACACCAGGCTTAGGGAAAAGAAGGTTATGTTTGTAAATCAAATTAAGCACAGTGCAAGATTGATTCAAGAGTGCAAGTCAAATCAAAGAATATAAAGCTAACGGAAAGCTTACATCGCTAGTGAATTCCCTAAGCTAAGGTCTCACCCTACCTGAGTTCATATTTAAAGGCCATAAGTCTCAGCCAGATGATAAGGCTGGG
>QEPC01006697.1:677860-692111 GCA_003113815.1 Sphenodon punctatus | reverse complement strand
CCCCCCCCCCCCTCTGTGTGGGGATGTCGCCAGGCTGTGGGGAACGTGGACTTCTTGATTTAGTTTAAAACCGTATACCCCGCCCTCCTGCCACAGGCAGCTCGGGGTGGCTTGCAACAATAAAAACAATTAAAAACATTAAAAAGGAGGAAATTAAAAACACACACACCTTACCCCCCCCCCATTCACCCCTCTCCCCCACCAAACGCCTGGCGGAACAGCCACGTCTTGCAACTTTTCCCAAAAGAGGGGAGGTCCGGGGCCAGCCGGGCCCCCACGGGAAGGGAGTTCCATACGCTCGGCGTGGCCACCAAGAACGCCCTCTCCTGCGTGACCACCCAAGAAACTCGGGGGACCTCAAGCAGGGCGTCCCCCGATGACCGCAGGGGCCGATCCCGGACACGGGGAGTGAGACGGTCTCACAGGCAGGCAGGGCCCAGACCGTTTAGGGCTTTATAGGTTAAAACCAACACCTTGAATTGGGCCCGGAAAACCACCGGTAGCCAGTGCCGAGAACGGAGCACCGGTGTAATGTGCTCCCGGCGGCGCAGTCCCACTAGGAGACGGGCCGCCGCATTCTGCATCAGCTGCAATTTCCGAGCCGTCACCATGAGTAGCCCCACACAGAGTGCGTTACAGCAGTCTAATCCCAATTCGACTACTGTAGATCCCAATGATGGGCCCCCTAACTGGGCGGGGTCTTTAGGGTGGTGAGAAAGGGGCTGGAGTCTCACGGGTGGGAGAGGTGGGGCCCAGGGAGTTACTGGAGGAGGCAGGTGAGTTGCTGAGAGCAGGGAGAGGGGACGTCCCGGGGGGGCAGCCTTCCCCACTCTGAGAATTTCCTGGCAGGGTCCTTTGGAAGTCGCCTGTGCCACCACAAAGACATTTTCAGAGTGGGTGAGTGCCGGGGCATGCTCCCCCCCACCCCCGTCCTAATTGAAAACCGTGCCAGACTGGCCAGACCCTGAAGACTTCCTACTGGCACTCCGATCGCTTGCCAAGCGCGCCCAGATTCTGCGACCCAGGCTGAGCTCACGGGAGCTTCACCCCTGCTTCTGTACAGGAAAAGGGACGTTCTCTCACCCCCGCAATCAGAAGCGCAGCTCTCCGTTCCTCTCGACCCCGACCTGCAGCGTCCCCTTCATGAGTCGTTCCTCTCCCCCGAGCCTCGTCCCGTTCACCGTAGCCGCAAAGCACCCCGTCATGGCGTCCGTCTCCACGGTATTTGGGTAGGTGTGACACGGGCATCAGCTGCCTGCGGGGAAAGGCAGGCAAGCAGATTGTAAAAGGTCGGTCTATAAATCATGCTGGAATATTGTTTTGCAGAGAGAGCGAGGGCAGGGATGCCCCCCTAGCCCGGCTTGTGGAAGAGCTCTTGGGGAACGCTTTGCTTCCGTTTCTTTCACTTTCTCATCACCCCAAGTCATTCTATGATGACACATAGTGTAGCCTTTCCCGTGTGCCAACAGGAAGCGTGGCTAGATTGCTTTCAGGGTTCCCCTTTGCAAAAGCAACTTGGGAGCCGAAATCTCCTTGAAAGACAAGGGCACTTGGGCTCCTAAACCACTTCTGTTGCTCTGGAAACTAGACCCTATCAGCTTTGTCCATGGTCACTTGGGGAGTCCGTGGCACTTCCAGGACAGACCTGGGGCCCTGGCAGTTTGCAAGGTCGCAAGCTGGCCCGTCTTGAAGAGGTCCAGCCTGTGGGGTTTTTTGCTGAGCCCCCTGGTGCCGGGGGCGTGGAGTGTTGGAGGCACTGAGTGGCTTAAGGGCAAACCGAGAAGGTGCCAAGGGTGGCATTGCTTCCCTGAGCTGTGTCACCCTCTTGCTGGTTCAGGGAGGCTGAAGCAGGGTGGTGAACCTGGCACGTGGAGCTCCTGCCACCCGCCCTCTGCTCTGAATCCGTTCAGGCCACTGCTGCTGCTTATCAGCGGAGCTGTGGCAACCCCCACCCCACAGGCAGCTGGTCTCTGGCTGCTCTTATCCCCGGGCGGGCCGGCGGGCGGGAGCACAGGCCCCTATCTTTATTGGAGGCTGTTAAAGGCAGAGGCTCCAACAGCAACAACGTCCCTACAAAGCCTTTCAAGGGGAAAGTACGTGGGAATGAGGGAGACACTGTACTCCCAGCCAATGCCAGGGCAATCAAAGTCTGCAGCCTCTTTATAGAGTTAATCAGTCCGATTCAAAGCAACCAGGGAGCGCGGCGAACCCAGCCGGTGAGCCAGCGCCCAGCGGCTCCTCAGCACCATCCCCACCAACTTGTGCCAGTGCCAGGCAACCAGGGCAGAGAAAGCCAGATGGAGACCCCAGGGGACGTTGCCAGCTTCACACTCTTGATTCAGCACAAAACTCTGAACTAGTTCTGCCCCACATGCTGGCTTTCCTGCAGAGAGGCCTGAGTCCCAGTGGGGCTCCCCAGTGCCAGACTGGGTCAAACCAATGCTCCATCCAACCCAGCGTCCTGTCTCCGACAGCGTCACACTCAGTGCCAGACCGGATCAGACCAATGCTCTATCCAACCCAGCATCCTATCTCCGACAGTGTCACACTCAGTGCCAGACTGGGTCAAACCAATGGTCCATCCAGCCCAGCGTCTTGTCTCTGACAGTGTCACAGTCAGTGCCAGAGCGGGTTAGACCAATGCTCCATCCAACCCAGCGTTCTGTCTCCGACAGTTTCACAGTCAATGCCAGACTGGGTCAGACCAATTCTTCATACAGTGCAGCCCAGCATCCTGTCTCCAACAGTGGCCACCTTTGGTTGCACCGGAGAAGTGCCCAACAGATCACAAAGTGGAGTGATTAATTTCCTGTTGTGCGCCTCAGCAACTCAACAGAGAGCCATTTTGTAGAATGCAGATTTTGTAGAATCCTTTAAGAACTTATTCAGTCCTTTTTAAAACTCCATTATGCTATTGGCTTTCACAACATCCTCTGTCAGTGAGTTCCACACATTAATTTCCCTTGAGTGATCAAATATGCACACTAATTGGTTTTAAATCTGCTGCTAGTTAATTTCTGAGAGCATCTTCTATTATTTTGAGGACTAAATAACTGCTCGCTATCGCCTTAATGTGGGCATCCCTGCCCCCACTCGTCCTTGCTTCTCTGAGCTGAAGAGCTTTAGCCCATTGAGTCTTTCCTTGTACAGACATTATTCCAGAGCTTGGATCCTCTTTCGACACCTTTCCCACTTCTTCTGTGTTCTTTTCGAGACGGGGCGACTAGCACTGCACACAGCATTCAAAGCGCCGTCGCACCATAGATTTATTCTGATTGGTTCCTTAGTCATTCCTGACAGTCTGTCTGCCCATTGGCTGTGCACTGAGCTGAGTTTTTTACAATGGCTCCAAGAAAGTGGTCATGCCGTCATTGTGCGTATGGATAGTCATGATTTGTTTTCCCCATCTGCTTCTTTTTGTATTGCTCAACACTGAATTTCATCTGCCATTATATAGCTCATCCTGCCAGTCGTTTGAGATCCTTCTGTAACCTTTCCAAATATCCACCCCCTTTTCCAGGCCATTAATGCATATGTTAAATAGCACTAGTCCTCACACAGATCCCTGAGGCACCCCGCTGTTTCCATCTCTCCATTGTGAAGTTAGCCATGTAGTCAAAAACTTTGTTTAACCTGTTACCTGTCCACAAGAGGACGGCTCCTCTTCTCCCATGACTACTTAGTTTTCTTAAAAGTCTTAGTCGAGGGACCATATCAAATGTTTTCTGAAAATCCAAAGACTGACTCACCCGTATCCACATGCTTGTTGACACCCTGTAAGAATCCCAATAGATTGGTGAGGCACGGCTTTCCTTTACAAAGGCTATGTTGGCTCTTCCTATCATGCCATGTTTGTCAGTATGCCTCATCATTCTGTTCTTTGCAATGTCCTCTACCAGTTTGCTTTGTTCTGACATCAGGCTCGCTGGTCTGTAGTTTCCAGGGTGCTCCAGGGGAATGGGCCCCCTTCAATTGTGTGCACATATGAACTCTCCGTGCATACACCAGTGCCCATCCCCCGAATCTTCTAGCAACGCCCATGTCCTTGGGTACAGAGACTGCGTGATGGGATTGGGGTGTCAGGCAGGTAGACAAAACAGGCCTTGACAACTCAACGCATACTGGTAGCACGCAGCACATCCCTGCCGCTGGACAACCGTGGTTGAGGGGTTTTTAATGTCTGCCAGAAGGATGAGACAGGAAACCTTTCTACAGCACAGACGAGCTGGAGAGAGAACTGCTTTGGAACAGCACCCAACATGCGGCTGCCCTTGTGACTTGGACTTTAGGGGAAAGGTAGCGCAGCGAGACACAAGCCAAGCGAGCCTTTGTGTTGAGTTTCTCTGTTGCTTCCTTGTAGGCAACCTCATTGTAAGGCCTGATCCACGGCTGCTTTGTTAAACTTACTGGAGCGTGACTTGCTTTATAAAGTGGGGGGGTGGGGGGTGCATTTGCTGACATTGAGCACAGAATCCTCTTGATTGGCTATCAAGATGGGCCTAACCCACTTCTAGCTCATCTGCTTGAAGACGTCTCCAAGAGGTAGGCAACCGAGGGTTTACGCTTGCAGTAACTCTGCCAGACTCTGGTGGGCGTGGGGGCAGGTGGACACCACAGGTGTGGAAACCAGGGCGCTGCTGCTCTGGAGGTGATTTGGGGGGTCAGCCAAATAGACGGAACTCCAGCCTTGTAGACAGGCTGATTTCAGTGACAAGCGACACATCACAGATAGTTCTGCGATTTCCTATTTGAGTTTCTTCAGAACTCTTGGGTGAAGCCCATCTGGTCTTGGAGACTGGTTACCGTTTAGTTTACCTGTTCGCTCTAGTTTCCCCACCAGTGGGGAAAACGTAACTGCCTGCCAGGATTCATGAAGCCACCACATCCCCCCTCAAAACTCATCCTGCCATAACACCCCCAGGAACCTGAGTGTTGCTCTGCGAGAGGGGGTAGGGCAACCGACCTGCCCCTGTTTGCTCCCCTGTTTGCTCCTCCCGACCTGGCCGGGCCCACGTATTGGCTCTTCCATCACACCTCCTGGGCTGCAGAGAGTACTGCGTCTCGTGTGTCTGTGCTGCCCCCAGGATGGCAGACCACGGCTTGGTGGGGCTTTTGGGCACCTCCGCAGCGGAAATGTCCAATAAAGATATTCCTGCCTCCCAACCTCAAATCTGAGCCGGTGCCTGGTATTAATGATTAATTCCTGATGGGGCGATAACGTTTGATGTGGTCTGTGTTGGTTTGCACAGGAGGAAGGTGGGTCAGGCTGAAGGAGGTTATGAAATACAAATATTTGCTCATGGACAATAAACGCTGGGGCAGATTAAAAAGGTGGGGGCTGAGAGAATGGGGGGAAGGATGGAGTGCACAATCTCTCAGTAACAATTCAAGAGAACTATTGACCTTCCCACATCTTGGATCATGAAGACTGTCATGCCTGGCTTCTGGGGGACAAGGTGCTTGGGGCTGGAGTGGCTTAGGGATTCAGGCTGGGACAGGGTGCACAGAGACCCTCTCTTCATCAAATCCAGCCTGTGTTAAAGGTGTCTAGAATCATTTGTCTCCTGGTGTGTCTGTGTGGGTGAAATCAGCATGAGAGCCTAGCATCCAGTAAGCATCTGAGCTCCCCACTTCTAGAGCTAGGGATCTGTCACATTTAGAGCAAGGGCTGAGTGAGTCCTGGAGATCTCAGTTGTGTTGGAGACCCTAGCCCTGGAGAGCTCAGCTGTGTTGGACACGCTAACCCTGGAGAACTCAGCAAAGCTAGAGACCCTAGCACTGGAAATCTCCGTCATGCTGGAGAGCTCAGCTGTCCTGGAAACCCTAGCCCATGAGAGCTCAGCCATGCTGGAGAGCTCAGCCATGTTGGAGACCCTAGCCCATGAGAACTCAGCCATGCTGGAGAGCTCAGCCATGTTGGAGACCCTAGCCCATGAGAACTCAGCCATGCTGGAGAGCTCAGCTGTCCTGGAAACCCTAGCCCATGAGAGCTCAGCCATGCTGGAGAGCTCAGCCATGTTGGAAACCCTAGTCCTGGAGAGCTCAGCTGTGCTGGAGAGCCTTGCTCTGAGTTCTGCCATGCTGAGGTGACTGGCTAGGCTGTATGGGGATGCTTGCCCTGCTGCCTTACCTGGACACAAAGTCAGGTCCAGATTCTTCCCTGCACTGGAGCTGTTTTGTGACACTCTTCCAGTGCAAAGCTGCTCTAATGCCAGCACAGCTGGATCTCTTACTTTTGGCCTGGTGGGCCCCATTGTGCCACCACGGAGAGGCCACTGTGACAACCCCATAGAGCAAGCATCATCACTTACATCCATTGGGCAGGTGAGAAGGCAAAGGTCCTGGGGAGCAAGTTGCCCAAGCTCACGTGGCAGGTTAGTGGCAAAACTAGGTATGGAACCCAGGAGTCTTGATGCTCAGCTCCCTGTCCTGGCTTGTGATCAGGCTCCTCTCTGAGTGTTGTGTATATGTGGATATGCTGTGATTATAAATCAGTTGACACAGCCTGTGTACACAATGTAATCTTTCAATTTACTTATTGGCAAGTGTAACCATATAAACCTCCACATGGCGCCAGTGGCCGGGAGAGCTCACATGGCTTCACTGACTGGGAAAGAGGTTTCATACCATCACTCCTGAGCTAACAGGCCCTGGACCCGCCTCCTCACCAGCTGCCTTCTGGGATTCTTCTGCTGGGCAAGGAATGAGACCGGCATTGCAGGATACACACCCTCTGGCTCAACTCGCCTCCCCCACCCCCGGTGATATCCGTGATGCTCAGAGAGCCACAGCAGCTTCCACCTCTCGCAATCACAGCCAAGCTGTAGAATCTCCTTTCCATCCTGTCCATGGTGCTTCCACCAGGCCGGCTCCTTTCTCTTGCTTTCCAGCTCATCATCAACCTTGCTCAACACTTCCAGGATTCTGGAAGTGAAGGCTCTGCTCTTGCCCGTAACTGCCAGGGGTTGGGCTTTCTTTAAGGCTGCCCTCCGCGGCACGCCAGCATCCGTCATTTTGGCTCTCTGGATAATTCTCATCACCAGCCTGGAGGCTCGAAGAGCTGCTGCTCAGTGCTCTGTCTGCTCCCGTCCCCAGGAAGGAGGGCTGATCTCATCCGAATAATGCACAGATTAACTTGCTGTCTGCAAGTCTTTTTGCACATTGCATCCTTTCCTTGATTTCATCCTCACGCCACCTCCCTCTTGCTGCTCGGCAGCCAACAGGCGACGCTGTCCGAGTGTCCCACTGCCTTCCCGTTGTGATCGGCACGGCCTCCACCTTCCTCTTACCGTTTGCCATTCCATGGTTTCTGCTGGCGTTGTTCAAGGCAGTAAGATTGCTCCTGGCTCCTTCCCAGCTGGGGTGAATCACGTCGGTGGATCTTTGCTGTTGGTGGACACAGTGCCTCCTACCCTTTCCCTTATGGTACCTTCCGATGTAGGTTGAATAGTTGTGGGGTATGCCTCTCTCTATGCTGCGGGGCTCAGGTTGGCCTCTGCTCCCCGACTCCAGCACTTTAAAAAAAACAAATTTTAGTAATCGCACATCCTGAAAATCAAACTTGCCTTCCCTGATTTGCACCATTTTACTCCAGTGAATCCTGATTCCCTTGCAGGCTGCTATGGCCTTCAAAAGCATCAAAAGCTGATGCTGGGTAATCATTCAAGGAGGGCCCCTTCTCCTCTGTAACTGAGCTCAGCAATGTGCCCCTCTGACTTCTCAACTTTGTGAATGTCTCCCCTCCTTTCTCTCTGCAAGCTGCCTGGGGCAGGGACCTGTCTCTAATTAATGATTGTATAGCACCAGGGACATTGCTGGTGCTACAAAAATATTTAATAACAACAATGGAGAGGTACAGTAGCACACGTGGAAAACTTGCTGTTCCTAGTTGGAGAGACAGGGCAAGTAGCCTTTGGCTTCTTTAAAAAGGTCTTTCCCGTTTAAAAAAGAAAAAATGAAAACCAAAATTTCATCCATGTTTAACATTTTTTAAATGAAACCAAATGAATTTCAAATGTCAAAAACTTCAATGAATCCCCATTCCCCTAGGTTTGATCTCTTTTCAGCCAAAGCGGTTGACCTGTTTTTGTTGGGTTCTGCTCTGGACCTCCGGTTGTTGGGACTGCATTAGTTGAGCCAGTCCCCCAACCCCCACCCCCGCCTGGAGCAGAGCGATTCGGGTGCAGCAGGAGAAGAGGAAGGCAGCGAGGATGGAGACGTGCAGCATTAGAGGCCACGAACTAGCTGCTGCGTGAGATTATAGCTAATCTGCAGTGGGAGATTTGTGTGTCCCATTCGTGCCTCCAGTGCACCTTGGGTGGTGGGGCTCACCTGGGGCAAGGCGCTGACTCTCCATCTTTCCCGTGGGAATACAGATCAGCTGGGTTAAGCCCTGGCCCCTCCTGGGACTCTGCCAGGAACATGAAAGGCCTCCCCCTCATCCCCAATTATGGTGACGGGACAGTGTTTTTGCTAAGAAAGATTAGCTCCCCTCCATCCTGGAAAGTCAGTTCCCAAGACCACGTCTGCTTTCCCTGGGGCTCGGAGGCGGCCACGCTGCTGATCCCGTTTTGTGACTGAGCAAAGCTCTCACTTCCAGAGTTTGGCTGTTCACTGTGTCAGCAGGGGCAGCCGACTCAGTCCCCTAATCAGCACTGGGTCTGAGTGGGGGTCTCCTTGGCAATGGGATGTTTAGGCCTCAATCCAGGCCAGAGATCCAGCTGGGTGGCACCCATGGAGAGGCCTAGTGCTTCAGGGTGTCTCAGCAAACCCTGGTATCTAGCCAGGTAACTTTGCTGGCTGGCTCAGAGCTAGGGCTGAGATGGTTATCCGTGCAGATATCATTGGGCATGGCTGGATTTGTGGCAACCAAACCAAACCAAACCTGTCGCTGTCAGTTACCAAGTGGTAATAGTTTATTAACCAACAATTTAACCAAGTTACTATTCTACTGCTTTGTGCCAAAAGCCTTTGGTTACAGCCATCTGGGGCCTCCATTTCATTGTCAGAAAGGTACCTGGTCTTGGTACCCAAATGCAGATTTGGAAGCAGTTGGAGCTAGGAGCCAAGGGTCAAGGCCTCCCTATATAAATGGGTCCAAAGCAAACCAAGAAGAGAGCTTGGTTTGACTTCTACAGCTTGGGCTCGACGTTGGGTTTTGATGGCTGGTCACTTACTCCTAAATTCTACCCACTACTGACTGACCTTCTAGAGCAGCCAGGGCCCCTGGGATTTCTGTAAGCAAAGACACCTGAACAGTGGGCATTCGGTTTGGAGATCTCTCCAAATGGCTCCTCCTCCTGATGGGAGATGTCATCTTGCGTCTTTACACCAGAACCGAATCGAAGTGAAAGCCATATTAGACTGGAGTGAGACATGTTGAAATATCATTGCGATTCAATTCAATTCCATTTTAATTAATAGATACTAGCAGGAGCCATGATCTTTTGACAATGGTACAAAGTAACACAAATGAATAAGGTCAGTCAATTACACAGAATTTGACAAAATAAAATGTTTCCTCGCTACACTTTTCCACCTTGAAAACAAAGGTAGCAAGCCTTTGAATAATCCTTGCTGTTTAACTATCCATATTAATTTCAACCTCTTAGTAAATGCCCTTAAGTGTTTCGGGAAAGGAGGCAAATACTCATCCCTAAGCGTAGAATCCAGTGGGCACTCAAGAACCAAGCGGACTGTGTCCTCCACAACCTGGATACACCTGGGACAGGGCCTATGAAATTTGGGGATTTTACTTCCTACGGCCCTCTACCAGTGCTGCCTGGGTTTGTTCCATTCTTAGTCTGGATAATGCAATTCTTACGTGTGGTTTCAAATCTAGCATCAGATATTTCTCAGTAACTAGACCATTGCTCCGCATGATAGATAGATCTTAGAACATCGAATCACTGCCACATCCAATTGGTGCGCCACATCACGAACCCTCGTAGAAAGAAGGGATTTGTCTTCTTGGGGAAAAAAATAATAATTCATTATTCATTAAATAATAACCAAATCCCATAGAGGTAACAGTCCCTACCACATGATGCAACCAAGATCATTGTGGTTTCGCACAAGAAAGTCGGTCGTCTATAAAGCACATTTTAGGAAATCTTCCTGAGGAGCAGGTCAGAATTTTAAACCAATAGAATACCCTTCAAGTGATTTTGGTAGAAATCACCTCAAGCCCCATCTCCAGTTTGAGGAAAGCAATGGGTGTTGTTGGAGATAAACCTAGCGTGAACACAAGAATTTGCTTTGTGGAACGTCCATCTCCTCCCCTGCACCGTTGCCCCCATACTTCTACCCCATATAATAACTGAGCATTTATCTTTGCGTCATAGGCCTCTAATGGTGCTGTAATAGATCGTCCAGCTATGAGGACACACATTTTTTTTTAACTGCCCCTGCTGATTGGGTGATCTTTAATTTAAGGAACTGTTTGTGCTTGTTCCATGCTTGAGAACCTGAAAAGAGAACACCCAAATACTTGTATTTTCTAACTACTTCAAGCCTAGTCTTGCTCATCCACCATGAGTGTTTGACTCGTTGCCCCAGACCATGATCTTGGTCTTTCTATAATTTATAGATAAATTATTTTGACAACAAAGGTATTCAAATTTGGCCAAGGCCCTCTGAAGGCCAGTCAGAGTTCGAGAAATGATTACCGTGTCATCTGGGAACATTAAAATCGGGATCGATGATGACAAAAGAGAAGGAGGGTGAAATTCCACAGACTGCATTTCACCTATTATGTCATTTACGAAAAGAGTAAACCGTAACGGAACTAAAATGCAACCTTAATGAATAATAACCCCCCCTTTGGTTCAGACTCTAGGAGATAATTCGCCTTGGAGACCGCATCTAATCTGGGCCCATTGATTTTTATGGTATTCCATTAGTAATTTCAGTAAGGAAGAATCCAACCCCCCATCACGATCATTTATCCCATAGTAAATTTCTGTCAACTGAGTCAAACACACCAGCCAGGTCCACATATAATGATGCTTTTTTAGTGATCATACATTTATGTTTCAAGTATTGTAACGTATATATAACTATATGGTTCCTGGTTGAATAGCCTGCTCTGAAAGCGGCCTGGTGCTCGTACAGTATATCATGCTATAAGATGTTTTAAAAGATGTCTTCCAAAGATCTTTGTGGAAATATTTATCAAACCTTTCAGACAATAAGAGGCTGGGTCATCTCTAGACTCCTTTTTAAATATTGGAACAATAATGCTACCCTTCCATACATCTGTGATTCTTCCAGTGTCAATTATGGCATTAAACCAGCTAGTCAAGACTGGAACCCACCAATCTAAATTAATTAAAAATCACTCAGTCTGGATCCTGCCTGGACCTGGTTCCTTTCCCTTTTTTGGCAGCTTGAGAAGGGTCTTAACTTCTTCAGTTGTGATCTTAAGGACTAACCGTTCCTCTTTCCTGGGTTCCCTGGGTTTGCCCAGTAATATAACTGAACTTGAACTGTCCCGGGGAGATGAACTGAGTCGAAGCAAAAGCCATGTTTGATTGGAGTGAGATGTGTTGAAATATCATTGCCCCTCACACAATTCTTGATGGAATTTCATAAGGGGGAAGCGTTCCCAGCCGGGTCGGTAGCGTCTCCCTGGGCCACACCAGGGTTATGCAGCCCAGCAACTAGATTTTGGTGGCAAAAATGTATGATCTTCTGGCCAGCTAGGTTTGGTGATTGTTGCAGGGCCAGCCTTAGGATTTGCGGGGCCCAGGGCAAAAATAAAATGGAGGGCCCATGGTGGCTGCTCAGTGCTCACCATTGGGGGCAACCTCTGCAGTGCCCTGAAAGGGGTCATATTTGGGGCCCTACTGAGAGGGAGAGGTGCCCCCACAACATGTCCTGGTGAAAACAGAGGCCACTCCGGGGCCTGGGGCGGCTGCCTCAAGTCGCCCCGTGGTAAGGCCGGCCCTGGACCATTGACTTTGTTCTGACTGCAACCAAACCAAGACTGGGTTGAAATTTCATTTAATCTGAAACAAAATCTCATTAGAATGTTTGATTGGCTTTGACACAAAACACTGAAATTCTGTAAATGAATGCAGAGGGTTTTTTATTTCCCTTGTGAATTTGATTTGGATCGTAACTGCCCAGCTGGACGATGCCGCCCACATACTCTCCTTTCCTCATGGTACGATTCCTTTGTATTTTTTATAACAATGGTAGGTTGTTCAGGATGAGGATCTGGGAAAGGTTCCTTGCGCTAAAGGAGAGGCCTGGTTGGTGGCCTCTTTCCGACGTGTCTCTGTGGTGAGACTGAGAGAGGCCTGGACTAGCTGCTTGCTGAAGCTGCTTTCATGCTGCAAGCTACGTTACATCCCCTCCAATCTCCTCTGACTTCTTCCTACAAATGGGTTTCCCTCTCAGCAGCAGCTGCCTGGAGATTTGGGGGCTCAGGCGAAATCTGAAACTGACTCCCCCTCTTCCCTACAGTCTAGTTTGGGGCCTTGCGGAAGAGGGTCTAGTAGTAGTAGTAATAAATTTTATTGTCAGCCCATAGACTATAACAACATTTATACAAATAAAACAAGAACCAAAAGGAACAAATATAAATATAAACCAAGTAGACAAATCATCAATGATATATGATTAGACACCTCCAGTTTACCACAATCTACTCATCGCACCTATATTCCCAAACGTAGCACATCGCCAATGGAAATGTAACACGTTTCCCACAAGATTTCAGAGGAAATTGCACCGTTCTGTTCCCAGGAGAGTACGTGCGGACAGGGCTGCCACCTCTCTAGAGGTTTGAGAGTCCCGATCAGTTAATAGCAGTTGCAATATAAATTCAGACTGCAACTCCTCAGGAAAACTGCTCACTACCGGTCCCAAATATTTACTCCTCCTGTTTCCATAAGCTCCGCATTGCAGAATGATATGTTCTCTTGTTTCGGGTACTGCCGTAACACAGTGTGGACATGCCCTTTCTTCCTTGGGAATCCCATGATATCGGCCCTCCGAAAAGGCCGAGGGGAATACATTACATTGCATTAGTAAAAGGGCCCTCCTAAGGGGCCCGGGGGTCAGCAGGTGAAGTGACAGAACTNACATTACATTGCATTAGTAAAAGGGCCCTCCTAAGGGGCCCGGGGGTCAGCAGGTGAAGTGACAGAACTCGGACGGCAGTAACCCGGCGCAATCTGGAGTACTTGATCGGTAAGTCTTTGTTTTATCAGTAAAGCTGCCTGCTTATAACCCAGTGGGCTCAATGTCTCTCTTGGGATTCCCAATTTAAGGAGCTCGGCCTCTGCCGCCCGGCTCCCGCTGTTCTCAGAGCCTGAAAGAAGTGGCGAGAGAGAATTTGAGGTCGGAGAGAAAATGTTAACCTTTAGCCATAGTTTGAGAATGGCCAATAACGCAAGAGCCCTTCTAGGTTTCATCGCCGCCTCCGCTCTCAAAGCCGCCTGAGGAACACACGGTGGGAGTGCCAGGCTAGCGCGGCCGCGGAGGAAGTCAGTTTGAACTCCCTCGAGAATATCCAGTACACGTAGGCCCCAAACTGCCACAATAGTTGGGAAACCACCTTAGCCCGGAAGAGTTTCAATGCCGGAAGAGGGAAGATGTGCCCCCTTTGCCTCCTCACTCCTGCGCGTATGGCCTTGCCCAGCGTTACTGGCGGTGCTGCCAGCAATTCCCCCCATCCCGCCACCCCAGGAATGCGCTGCTTCACCCCACTTCTGGTTATCGACTTGCCAACGGCTTCTCCGATGGGCGAAATGAAACCGCCCGCAGCGCTGGGGCTACCTGCGGCAGGGGATGACCTCATTCCCGGAGCCGTTCTCATGGTATCGGCTTCCCGGTCCTGTCAGCGGGGCTTTCATCACAAACGCGGCTTACATCCTACTTTTCACAACGGCTAAACTGCTCATTGTCATCGTGCTCCTAACACTCGTAAGTGACAGCAGCTCCTGGTTTCAATTAACCTCCTGGCGTCTGGGGACGATCTGATTGCGCCGGGGAGAGAAAGTGGGGGGGCTTTTCTCAGCATGGAGAATGAAGGGGGGGGAAAGAGCCCTTTTAAAATGGGGACCGTTTTCTTCTTTTTCATTTCTCTCTCTCCCACAAAGCAGACAATCGGCCAGCCTGTTTCTCACTGCCAGCACTGCACAAGGGGGAATTCTGCACCTCTGTGCTTGTTTCACTCTCGTGAAATACGCCTGCTTTTAGGAGAGAGAAAAATTAGCATCATCCCCCAACACTGAGGCACTAC
>QEPC01006697.1:660839-676494 GCA_003113815.1 Sphenodon punctatus | reverse complement strand
GCACTGTCCCTCTGACACCGATGCACTGTCCCCCAACACCAAGGCACTGTCCCTCTGACACCGATGCACTGTCCCTCTGACACCGATGCACTGTCCCCCAACACCAAGGCACTGTCCCTCTGACACCGATGCCCTATTTCTTGACACTGGGTGACTGCTCTGGGGAGCTAGTTTGCAACAAGAGCAGGAGACAGCTCCATGCTCCATTCTAAACATGAATCCTAAACCCATTTTCTCATAAGACCCCGTGGGTTTTACTCAAAGGTACGAGCATGTTCTGTTCTGGAATAACTAGCACCGACTGAAGGAGCTTGTGAAAACATGCGCTGAGTGCATTTGGGATTGGAGGATCAGAGGATTCATTTAGGATTGGAGACCAAGCCGTGACTGGCTGCAGTAGGTACCAGCATCCAGAGCCGGCCAATGAGGGATGCAGGATTCATGTTACCATAACTAAGGATTAGCCCAGGGCCTCTGGCCTGTCTCTGTCAGTGTCTTCTGCCTCGGGCTTCCTGGGAACGTGCGGGAAGGCCGTCATGAATGGCTGGCGTGCCCCTGACCCCTTTCCGAGCCCTCTGTGACTTCCTTGGTTCCTTTATGGCCCACACACAGGAGCCGTTCCCTCCAGGACCGCCCCCCTGCCAGAAGCATCCTTTTGTCCCCCTTGCTCTGGGATGACTCTATCAACAGGCGCAGAAGTTGCCCTTGTCTGTGAATCCCGCGTTACCAGAATCACTCGCACCAGGACGTCCGATTTAATTTTCGATGATTTTATGTGTCCATTTGAATTTAAGAACAGTGCAATGATTCGAGACAAGAGTTAAAGTGAAATAAAAGCGAAATAACACGATGATCCCCTCACTTTTAATGTCCTTTGGACGCTGCTTCCCCGATTCACGTTTCCAGCAGACAGTCGGGATTGTCCCGGCCTGGGTTTAGGCTGGGCCTGGCCTCTTTCCTCTGGGAGTTTCTCTCCAAGGTGATGGTGGAAAATCTCCCCTTTTACTCTCAGTCATTGTCTTTGAAAAACTTCCTTCCAGTTCCTCTGCTCTTCCGTGGGCTGCGCTTGGTCGGTCCGGTTTCCCCTTCATTTACATTTGTTTACATATGAATCCTTTTTACCTTCCTATCCCTCATCCTGTTACTCAGGTTTGGGGCTGACAGTCTATAGCTGGATTTATAGTCCTCTATATTCCCTTTACATACAAGTCTGGATCTTCATTAGATTTGGTGTTAATGGATCATTTGATAGATAGGGAATATGGATAGGTTACGGTTACTTTCTGCATCAGACCAATATCGTGTGTGTTGCTTTCTTTAACGTTATCTCATTGATCCCGCTGGGCTCCTCCCAGGAGGCCGGGTTTCTCTGTGGGTGACCCGGTGTCCCGTCTGCAGGACAGGCAGCACAGGACAAACGGGGCATCGTTAACATGTGGCTTTGGGTGTGTTAGGTACCCTGGGTAACACAGGTTGTGCGGACAGGTCATTGTGCATTAGCTAATCGGTATGGGTTTCCCAGGTAACACGTGTCTTTGTGAGTATTTAATTTCAGGAACCAGGGCTTAATTTGTAAAAAACCCAAATTGCTGTGGCCTGAGCCAGCCCCGAAAGCCACGCCCCCTGCCCTGGAAGCCACCCCACCTTGGAAGCCACACCCCCACCCTGGAAGCCACACCCCCTGCCCCAGAGCTTATCAGAGCAGGGAACTGAACCCCTGTGTCCAGCCAGCAGCCCAAGCCCCTATGACTGGACTAAGCTGCCTCTCTACAGCTAAATATAAAACAGGAGCTCTTGCGATAGATCGGGAGTGGGGGGCAGGGGCGGGCTCAGGCCTAGGAAGCAAACGATGTGGCCCCCAACAGGTTTTTCTCTGGCCCATGGATCCAGTTCCTGCCCCCTTGCCCTGACACAGACTAAGCTCAGGGGAAGGGAGGGGAGAGCAGGATGAACCCAAGGAGAGGGGACAGAGCCATGCCTTAACGCCCCCCCCCCCCTTAAGCACCTCCCTGCTCCCAGCTTCTATGTGGCCTGGCTCAGAGCTTGGAATCATTTTCAAAGTGGTTCCTGGGAGGGAAAACGTTCCCAACCCCGATCTATATTTATTTATTTCAATGTACGCGCTTCCCTTTCTGCAGAGGTTCAGGGCGGCTTACAATCCATAAAACAATAACAATCAATCAATTTCAATTTCAATTTTAATTTCTACCCCGCCTCTCTCCCAAAGGACTCGAAGTGGCTTACATAAACAGTTACATATAGGGTTCTATACTCCACACGGGGAGAACCCAATCAAACCAACATACTAACATAATATCACAATTTAACAACCATATTTAAATAACAATCATTATTTAACAATATACAATATTACAACCCTCCAAAATCCACTCATTACATTCTGGGTTCATTTCCACATATGAAAACCCAAGTCAACACCCCAACTCTAATATAAAACAGCAAAAATAGCAGCTCAATTAATATTCCCCATTTATGCCTCGTATGATCTAACTGACATCTCAGTCAATGATCTCTCCCGCCACAACAGGAAAAATCCCTTCCACTATCATGCCGTTCCCTGCTCCCACCAGGGAATGCCTAACCACCTCCATCCCTCTCTCACCGAGAGGAGGTGGTTCCACCAACCCAACATCAGAGACCACACACCATTCATCCAATTCTTCCTGCTCCCCCCATTTCCTCCCCACCCTCATCCAAGACACACACTGAGATTCCCTCTCATCCCTAGGTAGCAAAGAATCACTCTCCCCACCCCACCCCCTCCTCACTACCACCCAGGGACTGGGCGTCAAGCCGCAGCACCTCCACCAACTGTTTCTCTGCTGACACTGCCTCTTCCTTTCCTCTCCCCCCATTTTCCCCAACCCCCTTAGAGCAATTACCATCATTACCTCCCTCTAACCCCTTCCCCCGTCGAAGGGGGGATCCCCACACACCACCCCTCCCTCCACATTCCATACTAACAACGCTATTCACACCCACAACGTAACCCTTCCACCCTACTTACTCAAGCACTTCCCCCCTCTTCCCCCTTCGTGCCCGGAAGGGCCCCAAAGGGCCGCACCCTTTGGCTGCAGCCCTTCGGCTTGAGGCCGTCGGCACTGCGGCTGCCGGCGCAGCCGCCGATCCACTCTCTAAATACCCCGCAGGCACTTCCGGGAGAGAGTCCAGGGGGAGAGGGGGGAGGGGGTGTAATTAAAAACTCCCCCCAAACCCAACCAGCTCCTATCCCAGCCCACCAAATGCTTTTTCAAATAAAACGAAGTTTGACGCTGCCTCTGGAAGGCACTTCGACTAAGGCTCAAGCGAACCTCCAGGGGGAAGGAGTTTCCCCAAACTGGGGACATTTCCCATGGCTCCCCCCCGCTCCCAATGCAATTTCCAGGGCTGAGCCCTGTGGCAAGCCCCCCCCCCCATGAATTAAGCCCTGATGAGGACTTCCGATGTCTGGATAACGTACTGCAGCCGCCCTGTCCCCCCCGTGGTAACCCACCATGAGCTGCCCCAGGGGGATAAAGCTCAAAGTCATTCCCTGATGCACCCCTCCCTCCACCCCCAGGCTCTTCCCTCTAATGTGTCCCACGGGGACTTTTCATGCCGGCTGTCGGCAGAACAGGGGGAAGGGGGGCTCCCTGGAAGGTGGGAAAGGAGACCTGGAAACCTCTGCCCCGTCAGCTCGATTTCACGGTGCTCCCTTGGGAGGAAGCTTGCTCACGGGGTCACAATAGGGGAGCCCGCCAGATGTATCCCCGTGAAATCAGGAGGGCAGGCCAAGCCGCTAGGGTCCAGTGACTGCTCTGCCAAGGGGGAGTGGTGGCCTGTGTTTGATCTATATCCGGAGCCCCGAGTGCAGACAGCTTGAGCCAGTGCACGGTCTGCATCCAGCTTGATTCCAGAAGCTGGCTCTGGCCCTGTCCACTTCCCATCCTGGCCTACTCCACCCCAGAAGCAGCCGCACGCTAATGGGAAAGCGAGCCCTGCAACGACTCAGAGATTACACTGCACCTTGCGGGGAAAGAGACACGGAATTGTAATTCACGTGACCACGATTCAGGGGCAGGCATCACCCTGCAGTGCACAGGCAGCTCCATGTGCCGTGGCCGCTAAGGGCCCTGCAGGCTCCTCCCCAGTGCCTGCACTGAGTCCCTGGCAGTCAGGCTCTCTCACACTTACCTGGCCGTGGCATCACCTGTGTCGGGATAAATACCTGTGAAGTGGCTAGTGGAGGGATCCGTCCTGGGACCAGTCTTCTTTAATGTATTATTCATCAGTGGTCGGGAGAAAGGAGTGAGGTGATCAGATCTGCAGAAGATACAAAGTTATACAAGGTAGTTGAAACACGAGCGGACTTTGAAGAATTGCAGGAGGATCTTGTGAGGCTGGGTGACTGGGCATCTGAATAGCAGATGAAATTGAATGTGGACAAGTGAAAAGTGATGCGCATAGGGGAAAATAACCCAAACTCGGGACGGAATGTGGAGGTCAATTTTCTGGATGCCCTAAATGACTGCTTCCTAGAACAGCTGGTTCTGGAACCAATGAGAGGAGTAGCTATTCTAGATCTAGTCCTGAGTGGCACGCAGGATCTGGTGCAAGGAGTAACTGTGGTGGAGCCACTAGGCAATAACAATCATAATATGATCACATTTGACACAATTTCTTTAGGGAGAAAGACAAAGAAAAGTACAGCAGTAGCATTTAACTTTAAAAAGGGAGACTATGACAGAATGAGAAAACTAGTTAAAAAGAAACTAAAAAGTCCAGTTGCAAGGGCTACAAGTTTGCAAGAGGCGTGGAGACTGTTTAAAAACACCCTTCTGGAAGCCCAGATGCATCCCGCAAGTTAAAAAAGGAAGCAGGAAGACCAAAAGTCTTCCACTGTGGTTAAATGGGGAGGGGAAGGAGGCTATTAGAGCCAAACAGGCATCCTTTAAGAAATGGAAGGCTAGTCCCAATGAAAATAATACGAAAGAGCATAAACACTGGCAACGTAAATGTAAAGTGCTAATAACGCAGGCGGCCAAGAGAGATTTTGAAGGGAGGCTTGCTAAAGAGGTGAAAACAAGCAACAAAAACTTTTAAAAAATACATCAGAAGCAAGAAGCCTGCTAGGGAGTCAGTTGGGGCATTAGATGACAAGGGAGTAAAAGGGGCGCTCATGGAGGATAAGGACACTGTAGAGAAGCTGAATGAGTTCTTTGCGTCGGTCTTCACTGCGGAGTATTTTGGCGAGGTACCCACGCCGGATCCTTGCTTTGTGGGCGAGGAATTGGAAGAGCTGTTACAAATCAATGTGACGTTGGAGGATGTTCTAGGGCAAATTGACAAACTGAATACTAACAAGTCACCAGGGCCAGATGGCATTCACCCCAGAGTTCTGAAGGAACTCAAATATGAAATCGCAGACCTACTGTTAGTAATTTGTAACCTGTCACTAAAATCTGCCACTGTACCCGAGGACTGGAGGGTGGCAAATGTAACCCCGATATTTAAAAAGGGATCCAGAGGCGATCCTGGAAACTACAGACCAGTAAGCTTGACGTCTGTGCCGGGCAAAATGGTGGAAACCATCATTAAGGACAGAATTACAGGGCATGTTGACAAACATGGCTTAATGGGGAAGAGTCAACACGGATTTAGTAAAGGTAAGTCATGCCTCACTAACCTGTTGGAATTCTTTGAGGGTGTAAATAAGCATGTGGACAAGGGAGACCCAGTAGATATAGTGTACCTGGATTTCCAGAAAGCATTTGATAAGGTCCCTCATGAGAGACTCTTGAGAAAATTAAAAAGTCATGGGATAGGAGGTAGTGTCTTACTATGGATCAGAAACTGGTTAAAAGATAGAAAGCAAAGGGTAGGACTAAATGGTCAGTTTTCACAATGGAGAGATGTAAAAAGTGGTGTGCCTCAGGGATCTGTATTGGGACCGGTGCTGTTTAATGTATTCATTAATGATTTGGAAAAGGGTGTTAAGAGTGAGGTGATCAAATTTGCAGACGACACCAAGTTATTCAAGGTAGTTAAAACACGAGCAGACTGTGAGGAACTGCAACAGGATCTTACGACACTGGGTGCCTGGGCATCTAAATGGCAAATGAGATTTAATGTGGACAAGTGCAAAGTGATGCACGTAGGGAAAAATAATCCAAACTATGCGTACACAATGCTGGGTACTAAGCTAGGAGTTACCACTCAGGAAAAGGATCTGGGGGTGGTTGTGGACAATACAATGAAATCCACAGCGCAGTGCGCAGCAGCAGTCAAAAAAGCAAACAGAATGTTAGGAATTATTCGGAAGGGGATAGAGAATAAAACTGAGGATGTCATAATGCCTCTATACAAATCAATGGTGCGACCGCACCTCGAATATTGTGTGCAGTTCTGGTCGCCCCATCTCAAAAAAGACATAGCTGAACTAGAAAAGGTACAGAGAAGGGCAACAAAAATGATCAAGGGCATGGAAGGGCTCCCGTATGAGGAGAGGCTTGGTAGGTTGGGGCTCTTCAGTTTGGAGAAGAGACGACTGAGAGGAGATATGATAGAGGTCTATAAAATCATGAGTGGTGTGGAACTAATAAACAAGGAGCAGTTATTTACCCTCTCAGCTAGTACTAGAACTAGGGGACACTCCATGAAACTCATGGGTGGCAAGTTTAAAACAAAGAAAAGAAAATATTTTTTCACTCAGCGTATAATTGGGTTGTGGAATCTACTGACAGAGGCTGCGGTAAGGGCCAGTACTAGAGCTGAGTTTAAAAGAGGTTTGGACAAGTTTCTGGCAGATCGGTCCATTAGCAGCTATTAGCCAGACAGGATCAGGGAACATGACGGGAGCTGGGGGAAAACAACAGGGAATGGATCCCCCATTGTGATCTGTTGGGTGCTTCTCCCTAGCCACCGTGATTGGCCACTGTCGGAGACAGGATGTTGGGCTAGATGGACCATTGGTCTGACCCAGTATGGCACTTCTTATGTTCTTAAACTCTATGTATATAATGATGGGCTCTAAATTAAGAGTTACCACTCAGGAAAAGGACCTTGGAGTCATTGTGGACAATACATTGAAATCCTCAGCTCAACATGTGGTGGCCGTCAAAAAAGCAAACAGAATGTTACAATAGTTAGGTACTTTTATTGGATCAGCTTTCGCCATGCTCCATTAATAGACATACACATAAATGCAAAGAAATATTACATATTCAAATACTAATATAGCTGACCAGTGTAACTTACAGCTAACATTTACAGTTACAATATAATTTACTAAACTCTCTCTAGCCTTTTAGCATTAATATAATCAATTATACATACAAACGTACTGCATATTACAACAATATTAGCCCCTAATTGGTCACCAAAAACTATTTACCTTACTTGACAGACAATGGCCATGGCTATTATTCACAATTCTCCTTAATCACTTAGTAATATTGACACAAACACTCCCTTTTTTCCTGATAGCTTCTGCCTGGTAGCAAAAAAGCGAATTGGTCATATACCTTAGTGAATTCTCTTTCTGTCCTGGAGCCCTGACAGTTCTCCTTTGGGTTGGTCTCCCATTGGACTAGCAGGAGGCAGAAAACAGATTTTGTGGAGCGTGCTCAGTGGAGACGGTCCTCCCTGCTTTCTCCAGTAAGTCTAAGAGCTGAGCGACCGTCCGCTGTAAAACACCCTACTCCACTGTCGATAACGATATTGAACTGACAAATTAATAAACTCAGGGAATGAGAATACCAACACCGAAGACCAACCGGTCCCAGTCTTTTATAACCAGTCAACTTTGAAACTTCCAGCACGTGCTGCTATAAGTGTGTTTTGTAGTTGATACAGTCCACATGACCCTCCACCTAATCTAAATTCTGTTGGCTAGCGGGGTGGTGGCGGCGGCGGAGGACTGTCGGTGATCCAGGACAGAAAGAGAATTCACTAAGGTAGGTGACCAATTCTCTTTTCTCCCCCTGAATCCCGGACAGTACCAAAGCAGTATCCACACCTCGTGATCTGGGAGGGTGCAAACAGTATTTGTTCCAATCCTGTCTGAAGCACTCTTCTCCCGAACGCCACCTCCGCTGACTGGAAGGTGTGTAACTTGTAATGACGCACAAAAGTGTGGCGGGATGCCCATGTGGCTGCCTTGCACACCTCCTCGTAGGAGGCCCTGGCTCTAAAAGTGGCCATAGTTGTTGCGCCCCACGCTGAATGGGGCCAGATGTTCGCCTGAAGACTCTTGCCCTTTGCTTTGTAGGCCTCTGTAATGCACTGGGTAACCCACCTAGAAATAACCGCCTTAGAGGCCTTGAGGCCTTTGTACCCTGCTCTAATATTTACAAACAACGTGGAAGACTGCCGAAAAGAGGCAGTTCTCTTAACGTACACGTTCAACGCTCTCCTAACATCCAGGCCGTGCCATTGAACCTCCCTCGAATGGGAAGGGCGTGGGCAAAAGGATGGTAAGATTAACTCCTCAGAACGGTGAAAAAATGAGTTCACCTTGGGGATGAACGCCTTGTCTAATCTAAGTACAACCGCTTCCTTCCGAAAAATACAAAATGTAGGTTCCACTGACAGGGACCCCAATTCTGACACTCTCCTTGCTGATGTGTGACTGCTACTAAGAAAGCTACTTTTATTGATAAAAAGTACAAGGAGATCCTTTTTATGGGTTCGAAAGGGGGGTTGGATAGAGCTCCCAGGACCAAGTTTAGGTTCCACGAAGGGTACCTCTGTACCACTGGCGGTGACAGGACTTTAGCTGCTTCAAGGAAAACAACGGATGTGATTGTGACTAGAAACGTTGACTCCCCTGGAAGCCAGAATATCGGAGTCGAGAGGTGCTACCTGTCTGGCTAGCGTGTTAGGTTTAAACCCCTTGCCAAGACCTGCCTGCAAAAGTTCCATGAACTCTGGAATCCCTGCCTCGCCTGGGTCCCCTGACCTAGCTATACACCAGTCTCTGAAGACTCTTCAGGTGGACTGATAGAGCCTCCGAGTGAACGGCCTCCGAGAGACCATGAAGGTCTTGAGGACTGCCTGAGAATAGCCCATCTTCTTCAGAGCTTGGCGCTCAATTTCCAAGCAGTCAGTTTGAGGAGGTCCACCTTTTCGTATTGACTGCGCAAATTTGAGAGTGTTAGTATGTAATCTCAGAGGATCTGTGGTGGTCAGTTCTATTAGGTCTGAGAACCACGGTCTCTGAGGCCAGAAAGGGGCCTGTTCCCTAGTGTTTTCCCTATGAGAGGAACGCGTACATCAGTCCTTTCGCCAACATTGATTCAAGGCCTCTGTGGCCGGTGCACTTGTGTGTCTGCTTCTTGACATGAACTGGGGAACCTGCTCGTTTCCTGGAGCCACAAATCGGTCTACGTGTGGCCTGCCGAAGGGCCGGGGTATGAGAAGGAAGGCTTCCTTGCTCAGGGTTCATTCCCCTGGGTCAAAGCGGCATCTGCTGAGCCAGTCTGCTGGGGCGTTTTTTGTCCCTTTTATGTGACGTGAGACTGTACATGCAGTTCTGCCCACTTGATTCGTTTCGATGCTTCGGGAACCTGGATCCCCCTTGGTTGTTCACATAGGCCTTTGCCGTTGTGTTGTCTGTGTAGAGCAATACGTTTCCCTCGTAGTCGTTGTGTAAAGTGTTGCAGAGCTGATCTCACTGTCTTCAGCTCAAGGTAGTTTATGCTCTGCTGACTGTCCTGTTCAGACCATTGTCCCTGGGCAGCGTCGGAGTCCAGGTGCACCCCCCATCCCGTGAGGCTGGCGTCTCTCACTATTATATTATAAATAAAGCTGCCAATAGAGATCTCTGTTACTTTATTTTGTTTTAAACCTTACAATTATTTTGTATTGGTTACAGCAGTAGCCCATATAACTGGAGATATATATTACAAAGGGTTTTAATGGGAAACCCATCATCTGTTTAAGAGACTTCAATTGAATTTAATCACCTGGTGACGAAGCCACTTATGTGAGCGAAACGTCGGCATTTTGATCATATGTCTCTGTTACTATTTCTACTCTTGCTATTTATTTGTTGTAACACTGTGTCTATTACATTTATGTATCTCTTTAATAGTACCCATTCGGGATTTTAAAGACTTGAGTATTGTTCAAATCTGTCAACAATAGACTCTTTATTCATCACTTATGTTTCCAGTTTATTTATTACTGATAATAGATTTTTGAACTGAGGTCCTATGCCTCCTATTTCAGAGCAGTTGCTTCCTTGTTGATTTAAGTAGTTGTAACCACCAGGACGTTGCATGTTTTATCTTTTGAGGGATCGGTAGCCACGGGTTCAGACCCGACGTCAGCTCTCTCTGCAAGGGTCTCAACAGTCACTGTAGTGGTCGGAGGTGGAATCGAGCCCACTGGACCTGTTGAGAGCAGGACACCAGGAGCAGCAGGCTGGCCAGGGGTTTCAGTCTCATCCTGGGACTGCTTTGCAGGGTCGTCATTAGCACTCGGATCTTTTCCTGCCTGTTGAGAGGAATAAAGACGGCATCTGAGAAAGTATCTATGATGACCCCAAGGTGTTCCAGTCTCTGAACTGGGGTCAGTTGACTTTTCCGAAAGTTTATCACAAAGCCATGGGGCTGTAGATACTCCACAGTCCTTTGCAAGTCCCTTGAGGGCCTTTTGTTTGGATGGGGACCTGATTAGGAGGTCGTCCAGATAGGGGTGGCCATGAATCCCTTCCAGCTGTAGGTTGGCTATCAGGGGTATCGGGACTTTCGTAAATGTCCAAGGGGAGGACGCCAGCCTGAATGGAAGGTTTGGGGCATATTTGAAGCGGAGCCACTTTCTGTGGGCACATCATATTGGGACATGCAGCTACGCCTCTTTGAGGCCCAGGGAGGTTAGCCGGTCTCCCTGGGAGATGGCCTGACATATGAATTTTAGGGTTTCCATACAAAATGTCTGTGTTTGCACCCACCTGTTGAGATGCTTCAGGTCCAGTATTGCCCTCCATTCCCCTGTCTTTTTTGGAACGATGAAGAGAACGGAGTACAGCCCTTGTTCCTGTTCTTCTGTAGGGACTGGCTCGATTGCTCCTGTGTTGTGGCGTCTGGATATTTCTTGCAGCATGGCCTGATGTTTTCTCTGTGTTGTGGAGGGAGGAGAGGTGATGAAAAAGTTTGGGGGGTTATTTGTGGAGTTCCATGGGGTACCCGTATTGTATGACCTCTAAGACCCAGGCATCTGAGATTGATTCTTCCCATGCCCGAAAGAATCCTTGAAGTCTGCCCCCTATTCCCGATGGGTTTGACTTGTAGTCAGGAGTCCTGTTTAGGTTGCCCTGTCCCGCTGGCCTTTGCCTTGTTGGGGTTTGCAAATTTCCTATTCCGGTTCCAATTTTGTTTTGGTTTGTTACTCTCCCTGGGTTCGGTTTGACTGTACCTCCTTCTGAAGGCTGCTGAGTTCCCTGCATATCTGTAAGGGGGTTGGTAAGGTTTTCCTTTTAGACCCAAACTGTTGTAGAGTTTGCCTTTTGGATTTGTCTGTGGCATCTGCCAGGACTTTATCGAGGCATGTGCCAAAGAGTTTGGAACCCTGGTAGGGGCCTGCGATTCGTAGGTTCTTGGCCACCGAGTCGCCATTCCAAGACCTCAACCACAATCTGCGTCTAGCCGCTACACTCGCTGCCACGACTCTAGCAGCCCAAGAGAGGGAATTGGTGGAGGCATCTGCCATAAAGGCGATTGCTAATAGGATGTGCGATGTCATCACCTTACATCTTTTATCTGAGATATTGGGATCCTGTATTTCCTGGAACCAGCTAATGAAGGCCCTAGCCATGTCGGAGGAGACGGTGACTGTGCACAGAACCGAGGTGGACGCCTCAACGTCTCTCCTGAGTGCTGATTCAATGGCTTTGTCTGTGGCATCCTTGGGATAACAATCTCTCTTGGTAGGGAAGACTGTCTGGCTGGCTAATGATGCTGCTGCCGCATCTACCTTGGGGGTCTGAAAAAAACGCCTCTTTGCGTCTGGAGAACGTATCTAGAGCATCTTGCGTTTCATTCATTCTGAGGGACCTCCCTGGCTGCTTTCACTCTGAGATAATTAGCTTTTCAAATGCCTTATCTAGTGGTACTCCCTTGTCTCTGGTTCGCACCTGGGGGTTATGTGCTCTGCGCTCATCCTCCTCAGAGTCAGAGGAGTCCTGATCATCCTTGTTTGGTTTTTCTTTAATTTGTAGCTTTCTAATAACTTGCCTCATGAGATTGTCTCTCTACTGTATAGGGAATTCCCTCTCTTGGTCATTCGAAAGAGAGAAGGACTGAGCTTGAGGGACCTGGCCTTGCTCTAGGGATGAGCAGGATTCTCCATCCTCAGATTCCCCCTCAGCAAATTCTCCCCTTGTCTCCTCAGAGGAGTCTATGTGGTGTGGTTTCTTTTTTGAGGTCTTTTGGGGCCTGGGATTTATTTATTTTATCTTCCAAAGCCGCGGTCCTCGGTGGGGAGCACTCCAAACCGCTTCTGCTGGCACGGAGGCAGAAACAAAACTGGAGAAAGCAGGGAGACTCGTCTCCACTGAGCATGCGCCAGAAAAATCTGTTTTCTGCCTCCTGCTGGTCCAATGGGAGATGACCCAAAGGAGAACTGTCAGGGATCCAGCGGGAGAAATTGCAATACGAATAGCATCTTTTTGGAACACAAGCCAAATTAACGTTTCCCAATAGGATAAATGTCCAAGACTAGTCAGACAAGGGGTCAGATATGCGTCTCTTATTTCATTGTATCGCGGACAGAAAGACATGTCAGAATGTTACAAATCTTTCATAAAGGGATAGAGACTAAAACTGGAAATATCATAATGCCTCTCTATAGATCAATGGCACGACCGCACCTGCGTATTGTGTGCAGTTCTGGTCGCCCCATCCCCAAAAAGATCTAGTAGAAATAGAGAGAGAAGGGCAACAAAAATGATCAAGGGTCTGGAAACAGCTCCCTTATGAAAAGGGGCTGGATAGGTTGGGGCAGCTCTTCAGCTTGGAGTAGGGACGACTGAAGGGATAGAACAGAAGTTTATAAAATCACGAGTGGGGTGGAACACGTTAATAGGGAGCGTTTTTTTACCCTCTCTAAGAGCACTAGAACAAGGGGACACATCTTGAAATTAACTGGTAGCAGATTTAAAACAAACAAAATAAAGTATTTTTTCACACAGCGCACAATTAAGTTGTGAAATTTGCTGCCCGAGGAAGTGGTCAAGGCCGGTCGTGTCACTAGTGTTAAAAAGGGGTTGGATAAGCTCTTGGAGGATCGGTCCATGAATGACTATTAGGCAAGTAGGTTTGGGGGACGTAACCTCTTGCTGTTGGGGGCTGGAACAACAGGGAATGGATTGTCCATTGTGACCTGTTGGGTACTTCTCCCAAGAGACCGAGATTGGCCGCTGTCGGACACAGGACGCTGGGCTTGGTGCACCGTTGGCCTGACCCGGTCCGGCACGACTTACATTCTTACGCACCTGCAGGTAGAGGAATGTTCGGCTTCCCCCCACCCCCTTAGTCCACGTCTCTCCTTCTCTTGAGCAGCCCAGGGAGCAGAGATTACTCGTTCCAAGAGCCTCCAGCAAGACACATGCCGGGTAATTTTAAAGCGTCTCTTATAGGAAGTTTATGTTGACCCCAGCTGAACGGTTCCATCATTCCACACTGGGTAAGAGGCTGGGGAGGTTCAGCAGAGGGAGAGAGCCAGACAGAGCTAGGCTGCTGAGTGTCTGGAGCGAAACTCGGAAGGTTAAAAAACGAGACGGTATCCCCCATCCGCTGGGGGTTCACCTGCCCGTTTATTCGCCCCCACTGGCCACGTGGCTTCCACCCACAGAGCGCACAGCCTGCACCATGGCGGGGTACCGGAGCATGCGGAGCCTGTCATGCAGGTGAACGCAGGCGAACGTTTTCTCACAGGTCTGCGTCCCGCCAATGAGGCTGCGCGCACAGGTCTACCAGCACCATAGAGTCACGGGCACAAAAGCCTAGAGCGTTCCGAGGAGCGACCGCTTCCTGCTCCTCTCTCTACTCTCGCTCTCACTAGTGCCGTGCGTGTCATGTTTGCTTGAAATGCCCAGTGCACCGTTTCCAAACATGCCTTCTCCCACCTTGTCCTGATTAGCAGCATGTGGCTGGCGTGCTTGCTGTCTCCCCGCCACTGCATTCTCAGGAACAACGTGTGGAGGGTGACCATCACCGGGGCCTTGGCTCAAACCAACAGCCAGGCCACAACCAGCACCACTACCACCACTGCGCAATCAGAGTCGCTCTCCACCTACTGAACTGTCCGCCACCGCTGCGTTCCCTGGACCGCGGAAGAGACCAAGGCCTTCATTGCTCTACGGGGGGAGCAGGAGGTCGAATATGCCCTGGTGAAGTGCGACGGGAAGGAGATGGTGTTCCAGGAGATCTCGGTCCAGATGGCGTAGTACGGCTGCCAATCACTAACGGAGGCTGGACCGTTCCTGCCATTTTTGCTCCTCGTTGCCCTGGTGACAGTGAGAGGATACTTGCGGCGCCACCGAGAATGCCTCAATGGGATCACAGAGATGAATCTCTTTGGGAACACAAGTGACTTGCGATACAGAGAATGTGAGCTGACTGAAGGAGAGAGTGTTGCCTTATACAAGGTTTGGACACTCAGAGAAGTGCTGAGCGCCCTGGCAAGCAGGGATGTGTTCTGCCCCCACTGTACGGCAATGCAGAAGATGCTGGGGGGGGGGGCGCGCATGTTTGATTGGGGGAGTTTGTGTGAACTGAGAGGGATTTCCAACACTATAGCAGGCGAGACCTCAGTAAAACTGTGCGCTGCTACCTGCCCTGTACGTCGCTGTGAGCCGTGGATGTGAGAAACCGGGGGGGGGGGGGGGGGGGGGGGGGGGGGGGGGGGGGGGGGGGGGGCGTGACAACATGCAAATACTGACTGCTTTTTCAATTTTCACTAATAGGTGCTCAATAAAGTGTGCAACTTGCTCAACAAACTCAGTATTCTGTGCTTATCAAGAGGTTAGTTCCAGGCACCAAGTGTTGACAGGTATAAACCCAGGCATCAACCTCCATGGGTGGACGGGGATTGCAGGCAGTAGACCCCCTCCCGGAGTCGGCATAGCCTGGAAGAAAGAAACAACTTGAACAGCTTCTTCCCATGGTTCCCTGTGGATGAGAGTCAGGAGAGGGGGTGGGATATTGAGAAAGGGGGACCTGTGGGTGGGGGCTGCCTGAGCGTACAAGAACGGCACTCCGAGAGAAGGCTGCCCGCGGCGTTCACTAGGCTCTGCATCGCTCAGGGCTGCACGGAACCGAACCCAGACTCCTCGGAGCGATCGTCTTTGTGCATCTCGGGCCTGTGGCTTTAGTGTCAGAGCTGGGGGGAGGGGGACAGGGAATGGCTCGCATGCACTGAGATCCCTCCATCCCAGCAGCAATGGGGGCATATTTATTTATTTTATTTATTTATTTTATAAATTTTTACCCCGCCCCTCCTGCCACGCAGCTCGGGGCGGCTTCCATCATTAAAATACAATAATAAAATACAATAAAATCAATTAAAAAACAATCATAAATATTTTAAATATTAACAGGGCTAGAAAACAACCAAACCACAAAACAAATAGGTAGGGGACTAAAACCTCCCT
>QEPC01006697.1:649208-659208 GCA_003113815.1 Sphenodon punctatus | reverse complement strand
CCCTGCCAGGCCAAACATAAACCTTTTACATTGTTTATGGAAGACGAGACGGCTTGGGCTTAGGTGAATCTTCAAGGGGATGGAGTTCCATAACGGTGGTTGGTTGTGTGTGTGCGTGTGCGTGTGTGTGCACGTGCGGAAGGCCCTAGTTGAGGGCAAGAATGCAGCAAAGATTCAACTTGGAATCGGGCATTTCCGGATGGCAAGGATCCCTGGAAGTAGAGCAGTTCATGCTGCTGATTTTGGAAAGGCCCCCTCTCCATGGGAGGAGACCTCCTGGGGCAGATTATGTCACATCTGGGGCATTCCCACTGGTCCCACTGCAATCAGAAACAGGAGATGGGCCCGCCGGGCCGGGCAAGGCTGGCAGTTTGTGTTGCTTCCTCACAAACTGGCAGTAGGGCCTGGCTGGTGGGTAACAGACCCCGCCATGTACACGCCGGACGGGGAGCGCGGGGCCCACGTTACCTCCCTGCAAACTGTAGGCTGTAAATGAGTTGACCCCCCCCCCCCACTGCCCCATTTCATACACCCCTCCGTCTTGCAAGGGCCACCCGTTTGTCGACGCACCCCCCAATGAGACCCAGACCGAGAATGGGCCTCACGCTTTATTAACAAACATCAAGAGAGCGGATAATTGCACCAAGCAATCTGGGTCCAGTATGGTAGCGAATTCTAACTATAGTAACTCAGGCAAAGTCCTGGATGTGCCTTCCAGTGACTTTGCCTATCAACCTCAAAACTGGCCATGGCCGAAGGGGCAAGCCCGCTCTGGGCCAGAGTAAGGCGTTACCATGTCCGCGAGGTGCACGACTGGGATGTGATCCCAGTGTACGCTCTGCCCGGCATTGCCTCTGTATCACCTCCCCATCGCTGAAGGAGATGACTCTAAATTCCTATTTCCTTACCTAATTATCCTGCTATCGCATACTGGACCCCTGCCCCTTCTAAAGAAACTACCCCGATCCCCACCGCCTAGCATCCAACAAGGGACTGGAAATGTCCGTGCAAAACTGACAAATACAGCTCGTTTCCCATGGGGGATAAATGTACCCCATCACCCCAACACAATTTGGGCCTTGTATAAACTATACCTAAATGCCGGATCGTCGTTCCACCTAACCCCACTAGCCACTTCTCTATTTCCCTGTTAATATTCCTCCTGGCCTTATCCACGCTCCCCGGATTCCGTGCCCTACCCCATTTTAACCTGGGAATTAAAGAGGCCCAAACCGAGTGAACCTGAGGAAACCATTGTCTGACTGTCCACAAATCCTTTTTTATACTGATGATCAAATTAACCCCTTTTTGAGCAGGTCTGTCATTTCCCCCTTAATGAACCACTAATATCTGCGGTGCCGGCTTCTCACCCATTCGTTGCAGCGTAGGTAATAACTGGGGCCACAGCATCCTGCTCTCGCCAAGCCACAAGATCTGACAGACCCAACCGAGCACCCTTGGGAGGCTGTGCAGCCGCACTACTTGCCCAACGCACAAGACTGTGGCCAACGATCCACGCCGCTCTCACGTTTTCCACAGCTGTTGTTAACCCTGGTGAAACAAAGCATTTTAATATGGTGAGAGCCTGATGCTACTTACATGCTCTGGATCGCCATCTACCCACGGCCTTAACCGCTTCCTCCGGTGACCCTGCAGCAGCCGCTGTGGTGGCAACTCCTGTTCTAAAAGAACGTGCTCCGTACTCTCCCGGTGAGAGCCCCGTACACCCCAATGCCGAGAACCGAGAACAAGTCAATAGGGGACCATCCTTAGGCACAAATAGCCTTCCAGAAAGGCGAGGCCGTATGCTCAAGTATTTCCCCATCTGAACCACTGGGGAAATAGTGTCCACTCTGCTCCTATACAACCGCACCATTTGCCCCCTTCTTCTCTGGTCCGTCTTTGACAACCGCAGCCGTATTTGTAGTAAGACGCTGGAGAACTCGAGGTCATCAACCCCAGCAGCGCGGGCGGTGTTATCTCTAGCAGATAAGGCAACTATCTCGCTGATCCTAAACGCTTATTACAATGTTATTACATACGCTGTAGTGAACAGTTGTACTTCAAACGTATCCCTGCATACTAATGGAAGTACCCCCACTAACCGCCTCAAAATTGGTGTAGTAATGGGGGCCCTAACCGCCCTTGGTAAGGTTGGCACCCTGGCCCAACTCTCCAACATATGCTTTAAATGGAATCCTTTATCTGGTGAAGGATAACCCATAAGTTTGCTGACGAAGGAAAAGGCCGCTATTTTGCTTGCTATAGTGCCTGTCGCAAGACCCGTACGTTTCAGTCCCATAGCAAACTGGATCACTTCAGCTTCGGCTAAAGGAAATCCCATCCACCATCCACGTTCTGCCCTGAATCCCTGAAACTCATGTAATGCCCTGCCATAGGCCACCTGTGTTCTTGGACCCAGGGATTCCTGCATGATGTTCTGCAGTTCTAACACCCAAGGTTCCACACACCGGGCAGTAAAGGGTCTGGCGTTTCCACAGCCTCCGGTGCCAATTCTCGAAAACGGTCCATTTGGAACCGAGAAAGGGCATCGACTATGCCGTTGTCAACACCAGGTACGTGTTGGGCAGTGAACAAGATATTAGCTTTTAAACATGCCATCACCAAGGCCCTGACTAACATCATCACTCGGGCGGACCAGGGGGACAAGGAATTTACCACATGAACAACCGCCAAATTGTCACACCAAAACTTTACAGCATGGTTTGCAAATTGCAGCATCCATAACAGAACGGCTATCACGAAAGGGAATCGCTCTAAAAAAGTGAAATCCTTGGTGACTCCGGACTGATGCCAAGCGCCAGGCCACCGTGCAGCACACCAGCGAGTTCTAAAGTAACCCCCAAACCAATTCCACCCGCCGAGTCAGATTGGACCTGCAGATCAGCCTGGAGTAATAATCTCTCGCGCCAAAAGCAAACTCCGTTAAGCTCTTCGAGGAATTCCAGCCACGTGCCCCAATCCCGCCGCATTTCCTTAGCCACCCGTACATGGTGGTGCGGAGATACAATGAGACAGAAAGGCTCTTCCTGGTGCAACGACCCAGCAGGCAACTTTGAGACGACCAGCCAAGGACTGCAATACTCACCCCGTTCTTGGTTTCCAGTGCAGCAGCCAACAGAGGCTGCTTCTAGGCACAGGCCTCCCTTCCCCTCCCAGCAACCTTCAGGGTTTATTCCGTGCGTGTGCCTCATGGCTTAGGACGGGGGGGGGGGGGCCTAGGGGCCACTCTGAAATGAGTACAAGCCCCCAGGGCCACATAGAAGTTGGGGTCCGGGGTGCTGCTTCTAGGGTGCACTCAGGCCGAGGAGACTGTTTGTGCTGTGGAGCCTCCTCTACGCTTCGTGTGTGCACCCTTAACTCTGCTCCCTTCCCCTGAGCTTAGTCGCTCAGGGGTAGGAGCTGGATTCAGGAGCCAAACCCAGGAACTCGAAAGGGGCCTGAGCCGTGGGCTGCGTTTGGCCCCCAGGCCTGGCCTAGCAGCTTGTAGGGCACTTGCCCATCCTCCCTTCCAGGCATCCAGGGGAGGGGGGCGGGGCGGCGTTCTTGGAAGTTGTGGCGTCAGGTTTCCCAGCAAGCTCAGTGGCGGGGTGCCAGGTGCGTTGCTTCCCCGTATTCTCAGCACAGCCACGCACGGACGTGTGCCACCTCGCCAAGCCACGCTGCCTCTCCCACCGCAGGGCCTGGCGCAACATGCCCCATTCACATGTCTGTGGCCTTTGGGCATAGATTCCCATTGGAATTTCCCTGGCACAATTTCCTTAGAAATCCGGCAGGAGCATCTCCCGGTCACATGGTGAACAAGCGAGCAGGAACGAGCCTCGTCACGGGTAATGGCTAGGCAGGCCTATTGGGAAGCAGCACCTGTTTTCCTAACCTTGAGAGCAGGGCTTGTCCCAGAAGCAGGACTGCGCCACAGAGCTAAAGCCCCCCCCCAGTTTCCCTTCTCAGTCAGCTCCTGTGGCCTCTGGGCTGGATCTAGCTAAACTCACCTGACGGATTCCTTTCTCTAGAGCTCGCCCTTAGGTCCAGTTCTTAGGATTTCCCCCCTGGCTTCTGCCAAGCAAGAGCCAGATCTTCTCGCTGCAGATGATAACAGAAGTGCCTTGCATTTTAATTCGTTGGCTTTTATCCTTTGATCAATGTTCAGTATTAATCCCGTCTTAGCTGGTCTCTTCTTAGTTCCTGGGTTAACTCCGTTTTTGGCTTGGTTCCTCTGCCTCCTGGAGTGTGTCTAGCGCAGCCACGCCAGTTCGTCAGCTCCCTTTGTTTCATAGGCTGGAAGTTAGTCGCCATGTTTTGTGGAATTGATTCTGCCCGGCTTGAAAACGGTTTCTGTGGCTAATAGAGTTACATTCCTAACTATGATTCGAGAGTCAGAGAGTCACAAGGCTGGAAGGGACCTCAGGGGCCGTCCAGTTCAGTCTCCGCCGCACCCCGACCATCCGCGCAGAGAAATCCCACCCAAGGAGAGACTGGGACTGATGCCTGAAATGTCAGGAAATAATTTTAGAAAAGGAAGAGCCAGACGTCCCGAACAGGCGAGCCGCACCCAGGCTGCAGGGGAAGGCGAAAAACCCTCGGAGCCAACTGCCAATTTGCCCAGAGGGAAAATTCCTTCCCGACCCCAAATAGGGTGATAGAATCCTGATTCAAATTATTCTTATATCATTGTGTTCTGTTTCACAGTATTAAAATGACACTGAAATGAATGGTTTACATATATGCCTATTGGAATTATAATAATTTGCTTTTTCCATGATACATTACATAGTAGGTTCCTAATTTCATTAGATACTGGTAATGTACAAATCATAGAACCGTAAGAGCAGGAAGGGACCTAAGAGGTCATCTAGTCGAACCCCCACTCAGTGAGGAAATCTGAAGCGACAGCATCCCTGACAGAGGGTCATCCAGTCTGTTTGAAAACCTCTCCCCACCCTCAGCAGTGTCTGTTCCGCTGTCAAACAGCTCTTACCGTAAGGAAGTTCTTCCTAAAGCTTATCTGAAATCTGCTTTCTTGTAATCTGAGCCCATTATTTCTAGTCATGCCTTCAGGGGCAGGAGAGAACAAGTCTTTGCCAACCTCTCTGTGACGGCCCTTCAGGGAGTGAAAGACTGATATCATGTCTCCCCTTAATCTTCTTTTCTCTAGGCTAAACACACCCAGCCCCTTCAACCTTTCCTCATAGAACTTGGTTTACAGACCCCTTACCCTCTTTGTTGCTCTCCTCTGAACCCGTTCCTATTTGCCAATGTTCTTAAAGTGCGCTGCCCAGAGCTGGACATAGGACTCCAGCTGAGCTCTGACCAGCGCAGAATAGAATGGAACCATGACTTCCAGTGACTTGGAAACAATGCTTCTGTTAATGCCGCCTAAAAATTGCATTCGCCTTTTTAGCAGCTGCATCACCCTGCTGACTTATGTTCAGTTTTTGTTCAACTACAACCCCCAGATCCTTTTCACATGGACTGCTGCCAAGCCAGGCATCCCCCATCCTGTATTTGTACATTTGATTTTTCTTACCTCAATGTAGAACTTTATTTTTATCTCTGTTGAACTTCATTTTGTTAGTTTCAGCCCAGTTTTCCAACTTACCGAGATCATTTTGAATTTTATTTCTATCTTCTAAGGTGATAACTGTCCCTCCCAGTTTTGTGTCATTTGCAAATTTAATAAGCATCCCCTCTGCTTCCTCATCCAAGTCATGAATAAAGATGTTGAGCAGTACCGGGCCCAGGACCGAGCCCTGAGGCACCCCGCTCAACACCCCCTCCAGATTGATGAGAAACCGTGGATGAACACTCTTTGGGGACGGTTCTTCAGCCAGCTGTAAAATCAACTAATTATATTATCTATCCCACATGCTACCAGCTAGTCAACAAGGACACCATGGGGGACTTTGAAATCAAGATATAGTATGTCCATGGCATTCCCATGATCCACTAAACTAATAACGCAATAAAAAAAGGAGATAACTTGCTGCCCCCCATGCCTGGAACTCCCTCCCTGTCCACATCCGCCTTGCCCCCTCCCTTCATACCTTCAAATCTCTCCTTAAAACTCACCTCTTTCGCTCTGCTCTGTCTGACTCTTTATCCTGCTGAGCCACTATTCCTATACCTACGATCGGTTTACCCTTATCCTTGCAACATGGACCTGCCTGCTGTCATTCTCATCGTAACCAAGCCAAGTACGTGCACTTGAGACCTCGCATCTTCATGAATGTTAGACCCCTTGTCTCTCCCTCTGTTCCCCTTCCTAAGTCTCTCCCCCAGCTCCTGTCTCTCAGATTGTAAGCCCTAGGGGCAGGGACCGTGTCTATTTTATTACTTTGTAAAGTGCCAGGTACACTGCTGGCGCTATATAAATGTTTGTTAATAATAATAATAATAAAGATAAGATTAGTCTGGCATGACTTATTCTTGACAAATCCATGCTGGCTTCTAGTAATCAGTGATAATCACTGCATTGTTTTCTATATTCTTACAGACTGACTGCTTTATAATCTGTTCTAGTATTGTCAGACTGACCGGTCTATAGTTTTCTGGATCCTCCTTTTTGAAGATAGGGACAACATTTGCCCGTCTCCAGTCTTCCAGCACCTCACCCATTCTCCAAGAGTTCTCAAAGATGACAGACAGAGGTTCTGAGAGTACATCAGCAAGTTCCTTCCGTATCATAGGATGTAATTCATCCAGCCCCAAAGACTTGAACTCGTTTAGAGTAGCTAGGTGTTCTCTGACCAGCTCTTTATCTATCCTGAGCTGCAATCCCTTTCCCTTCATCATTCATGCTACTTTTACCAGGTTGGACACAGTTTCCCTTTTAGGAGACGATGGAGGCAAAATAGGAGTTGAGTAGTTTGGCCTTTTCTTTGTCACCTATTAACGTTTCACCGTCTTCTTCATCTCCTGCATGTCACATGTACCCCACTGGTTACTACTACCCTCCCATTCTGAAAACTGACCACTTGCACCTAAACCTTTTTGTTTCCTGTCACTGACCTATGAAAGGACCCTCTCTTTATCCTGCGAGTAATTAGTTTGTCCTAAATGCCTTTGTAGAGGGACCTTGCTAATGACATTTTAAAAAATCCAAGTGCACTTTCCCCGCTGGACTGTCCTTATCCACATGAATGTTGACACCCTGGGGAGGCAGGTGTGATGGTCCCTAGCTCACCTGGAGTTAGAGAAGGTGCCTGCCTGCAGAGGGGCAGCTCATCTGCCTGATGTGAAGGGAGGGACGTTAAGCCTTTCAGTGCAGGATGCTCGGTTACAGATACATGCATACCCCGCCCCCCCACCCCATCCCCTTCTCCTTGTTACTACAAAGCCCTTATTCTGGAGTAGTGGCTACTGGCTCCGCTTTCCACAGGGACTGGAGGAGCGAGCTCTGGCCTGTCAGGGGAGACTGTCCCGGCAAGGGGAGAATTTAGCAAGTCATCCCCCCGCTGCCTCATTCATCCTCCAGGAGGCTGGGGGAGGGGGAATGGATTTTCAGAGATTATACTGAAGGAATTACAAAGGAGCAGACTTTCCCACAGAATGTCCTCTGAGAAAGCGTGTGAGCTGTGCTGGCCGGCCGGCCGGCTGGCCTCTCGGTGCTTTGTGAGATGCACAGAACCGGCGCGCACAGTTTTTAATAATTAAGTAACTTTAATTGTCCTGGGAAAGCAGCACTTGCCTGGGGCCACTCGATCCAAGCTCATAATGCATGTTGCCAAGAGAGATTATGGGCAGGAGAACGGAGAATTGCTTCACTCCCTCTCTAAAGCCGCATTATCCCCTAGTTTAGAGCCTCATTTAGCGGCGAAGGAAACCGGAGCAGGGAGGAAGGGGAAGCCACCCCAGAGAATTACGCACACGCTGCAGAAAGCAGGGCTCAGCAGTTGGGGCCTGGGAGTGAGCTGGCGTTGTAGCCAGGCGGCTGATTGCGGCCGGATGGGAGGACTGGAATGGAAGAGGCAGACACAGACCGGCAGCTGGGACTATCCCGCAGCCTGCCCTCGCCTCACAGCCCTGGGGAGAAGCTTTGCTCACAGGTCCCTCCTAGTGCAGGACCTGTTGGCATGCATGCTCAGAGGGCCTTATCCTGGCCTATGATGAGCTGCAAGGCTGTTTCAACAGAATCCCTCTGGCTTACTCCCTGGTCGTCTCAAGCCTCGTTGGAATCCTGCTGAGTCCTCGGCTGCAGTTCTGTCTGGTGGAAAGGAGTTCCGCAGGCTAAGTACACCCAATAGGAGATTTATCATCTTTGAATTTTCCACGTTTGTTTGCATTCAGGGAGGCTTGTTATACGCCTGTGAGAGTGAGAGCTGTTATTAAGCCCTGCTTACAGACAGGGAAATGGGGATGCCAGGATAACATGCCTGAAGCCCCAGAGTGAGCCACCGGCAGAGCTGGAAATGGATCTCTGGCCCTGGGCTCCTAATTCCCATGACGGGGTGGTGTGGGGAAGCAAAGCATCCACCCTGACTGCAGACCTCCTAGGCCTCTCTGAAAAGGAAGCTCAAGCTACAGCCTTGAGGACAAGTGACCTGATCAGCAACGTTAGCATTTAGCAAAGTCCCTTGGGAATCGCAGGTGGGCAGAGTTAAGGAGGTTTCTTTTCTGTCTCAGCAGTAGAACCTCCTCAACTCTGCCCCAGAGTGGATGTCGCCTAAAGCATCCCAACCAAGCGCCAGATCCCCGGGTTTGTCCCTGTTCTTCTGGGCCCGATCTGGACACCTGGGGCTCTTGCAGGGGAAACGCTGGCAGCACCCGTGCCCGAATGGCCCTTGGGGACCAGAGCACAATCTAGTCCAGAGACAGAAAGAAAGATGGAATAAAGTCCAGAAAGATGAAGGCCAACGGCGGAGGCTTGAGGGCATCCAGCCTGCAAGGTCTCCCCCTGGACTGCAGTAGTGCCACCCACTTCTCTTCCTCTCATCCTCCCACCACCAGCCTCCTGACCTGGGGTTTACGCTGCTCCCAGCACTAGGGCCCCCAGGTCTAAACCCAATGCACGGGGAAGTGAAGCTCGCGGGGAGAGAGCTCAGGAAGGGGACTGCGTGGGGGGGAAGGGGAGACTGCAGGGACCAGCCTGCCCCCTCCGGTTTCCAGAGGCGGCGCTTGCCCCAGGTGGTGGCAGCAATCACACCAGAGAGAGCTTCCTCTGGACGCGAGTGCTTCATTCCGGGGTAATTAGCCCCAATGGGGTTCCTGCGGGCAGGGGCTCGAATTATTTACTTGAGACACAAGCCACCGATTTGCTTATCGTTCCCATGAGGATGACAGATTCCTCAGTCCTATGCAAGTGCTGCCTTAGCGGGCTACCCTGTGCCCGGGGAGGGAGACCCGCTGGTGCTGGGCCGGCGGCGACATTACCGACAGCAGCACAACGCGGTAGCACTGAGCCTCACGCTCACCCCATGTGCACAACTCCCCGGGCTGGCACAGCGAAGGCCTTGGGCTCCGCACATCCAGCGCTTCGTTGCTGAGTTCCAGTTTGGGCTGTTACAAAAGACAGGTCTGGGCTATGGAATTTGGACTCCGAACCGGACTCGGACCCAAGCCTCCTCCACAGGGTTGCCCAGCCCAGCCCAAACCCCACGCGGAGTGAAACGGGAGCATCATGGTAGAGCTTTGACCCCAGGACAATGGGGATGGGAGGCGCAGGGATAGCCCCAGGGCAGGAAAAGTGCAGGGGTGTGTGCGCGCGTGTGTGTGTGTGTGTGTGCATGTGTGTGCATGTGCACGTGCGTGTGTGTGCATGTGCACGTGTGTGTGTGTGCATGTGCACGTGCGTGTGTGTATATGTGCATGTGTGTATGTGCGCACGGGTGTGTGCGTGTGTGCACGCGTGTGTGTATGTGCGTGTGCGTGCGCATGTGTGCACATGCGTGTATGTGCGCGTGTGTGCGCGCGTGTGTGTATGTGCGCACGTGTGTGTGCGCGTGTGTGTGCGCGTGTGTATGTGCACACGTGTGTGTGCACG
>QEPC01006697.1:624366-641426 GCA_003113815.1 Sphenodon punctatus | reverse complement strand
CCACAATGGAGAGGGCATTCTCGGTGGCCGCGCCGCACCTTTGGAACTCCCTCCCGGAGGAAGCTCGCCTGGCCCCGAGCCTTTTGACATTCCGGCGCTGTTGTAAAACCTGGCTGTTCGCCCAGGCCTTTGGGGGGGGGAGGGGGGGTTAGGGTTTTGTTTATCGCCCCTACCCTGTCTATTGTTTTAATGTTTAAGTTGTATCCCAGGGCCCTGTTTTAAAGTATTTACTTGTTTGAGTATTTTAAATTGTTTTATATGTGTTTTATATTTGTTTTTGTGACTGTTGGAAGCCGCCCCGAGCTGTTATCAGGAGGGGCGGGGTACAAATGCAAGAAATAAATAAATAAGAAATAAATAAATAACTGCTGGCTTGCTCTGGAGACAAACTGTCCAGGGCCTCGGCTACCCCCCCCAACCCAGTCATATAACGCATGTACTCGGCCTCAGGTACGTTCCACTGAGCCGCCTGCCGCTCAAAGACACTCAGCAATACCTCTGGGTTGCCCCCCTCTTTAAAAAGGGTAAAGTCCTTTGGTGTCAGCTTGTGGGGTGCGGAGAGCTTCTTCTGGAGCTTGCGCTGAGTTTCCTGGGCCTTCTCCTGGGCTTCTTACTGCTCTTTCTCCTGCTGGCGTTGAGCTGCCTTGTCTGCAAGCAGTTTCTCCTGGGCTTCTAGTTTTTAAAATTCCAAACGGATTGGCAGCCTCTCCAGCTCAGATGAGGTAGGATTCTCTCCTGGCTGCTCGGTTGCAGGGGAAGGCTCCGCTCTGCCTCATCATTCTGACCCAGCAGAGACATTTCGAAGTCCCTTATCTGCTGCTTTAACTGCTCGTTGGTTCTCCCCTCTGTTGAGAGGTTTCTATTCTGAGCTTCTCTTATGGGGTCTACTTTGGGTAGTCTGTTGAATCCCTTGGGCAGCCCCTGCAGGGTTCCTGCCCGGGTTCCAGAACTCATGCAATTCCGTGCCTTGTCACTGCTTAACTAAGCCCTGTCCAGCTGACCCGAAGCCAGATTGGGTTGACCTGATTGCTCATGGCTCAATTGAAAGTCACCTTTTTCTTTAAAAGTTCAACCAAAACTTGCCAGAGGGTTTTTTTCTCCCCTCCTGAACACAAAAAGGTCTGGGATCAACGTGTGTGTGGCTGCCACCACTTGTGGTGTAATGGGGAGCGGGGTGCTCTACTTCTAGCCCCCTCCCTCACTGTGTGCCCATCGCTATAACCAGGGACCCGAGTTCACTGCACCAAAAAAATCTTAAATTCTGCAACCACTGAAGCCAAATTCTGCAAATTCACTGTGAGCATTAATATTTTCACAATTAACTTGATTTGCATAACGATGCATGCTGGGAAGCAAATTTGCAATAGGTTTGACACAGAATCACAACTTTGCTAATCAAACACGACTCAAATCTTCTGGAATTTCAGCACCTCCCTCACCCAAACATCGGGCCTTCAGACCCCACCCACCCACAGTTCATCTCCTAGGGGCCTATTTACCCTCGGGTCATGGTCAGGATTGGCCGATTCTGCGAAAATCACTGCAAATCGCAGTCAGCCCTGACTATAACTCAGGTTTTGCTGCCACCACCAGAGCTACGAGCCTCCGAGGTTAAGGGCTGCTCTGGAAACCCAAACCCTGCTCCTTAGTAGAGACTGCTTTCCCAGCGTGAGCCGAACTTGGGAAGCGTTTTGAGTCGCAGCACGCACACCAGGCTCTCTTGATTAGAGAAAACATGATTGATAGTTTTTACTGGCTAAGTTAACCGAATTACAAGGATACAAAAAGGTAGGGAAAAGGCATCGAACTTGTGAGCAAACACAGGCAACTGCGAGCAGGTACGGTAACTCGTTTAGAGCGTGTCTAAGCCTAAACGGTCCCTAACCCGGCTTCTCTGCCTCGATGGAATGACTCAGTGTCTTTCTCTGCAGGGAAAGCGCGGGTGTCTTAGCNCACCTCCCTCACCCAAACATCGGGCCTTCAGACCCCACCCACCCACAGTTCATCTCCTAGGGGCCTATTTACCCTCGGGTCATGGTCAGGATTGGCCGATTCTGCGAAGATCACTGCAAATCGCAGTCAGCTCGGGGCCCTGACTATAACACTCAGGTTTTGCTGCCACCACCAGAGCTACGAGCCTCCGGGGTTAAGGGCTGCTCTGGAAACCCAAACCCTGCTCCTTAGTAGAGACGGCTTTCCCAGCGTGAGCTGAACTTGGAAAGCGTTTTGAGTCGCAGCACGCACACCAGGCACTCTTGATTAGAGAAAACATGATTTATAGTTTTTACTGGCTAAGTTAACCAAATTACAAGGATACAAAAAGGTGGGGAAAAGGCATTGAACTCGTGAGCAAACACAGGCAACTGCGAGCAGGTACGGTAACTCGTTCAGAGCGTGTCTAAGCCTAAACGAAACGGTCCCTAACCCGGCTTCTCTGCCTCGATGGAATGACTCAGTGTCTTTCTCTGCAGGGAAAGTGCGGGTGTCTTAGCTCTGCAGGGTTTGGTTCTTTCCCAGCTGGATGGAGAAAGTGGAGCGTTGCAGGTTAGTCCAGCACAGCTACCGGCTGCCGGCCATCAGGTCTCTGTCTGTGGACATTTACTAGCCTTCCTTTTAAAGGGCAACACTAGCATCTCAGCGATTGGCTCCCAGCCACAGGTGACCCTGTTCAAGGTGGCCAATCAGTTAGGTTACCTGGCCTAGGGTTCCTTCTGTGGTAAGGGATGTAAGGTGTGGTCAGTCACATGGGCTGAGGGGAACACGTCTCCTTATATGGTCTGGCAGAGTCCCTTGCCTCGGGTCAGGGGGGAACCTAAGGGGCCATCTAGCCAGGAGCGTTTCTCCACAGGGAACAGCCCCTCACCCTGTTGGGGACGGACCTTCTGCAACCCCCTGCCCCCCATGCACAACAGAGAGCGCGCAGTAGCATGTATGGCTCCCATCTGGGGAGTATTGGTGACAGGTATGGGGTTTGGGCTTTCTGGGCTCAGGGGTCAAGTTGCTTAGTGCTTTGATCCCAAAGCCACCCCTCCTGACCCTCCAGAAGTACAGCAGCGCCACACGTGCCTGCCTTTGGGTGGGGAGCAGGGAGCTGCAGGTGTCAACATTAAGGGGAGGCTGGGGTGGGGAATGTGTCTCCTCTCTAGCCCCCTGTAGTTAAACCCAGGGCCTTCGTGATCTCTAGCCTTGCAAACCCCAGGGCTTTATTAGAAAGCTCCAGCTATTTGAAGAAGGGGAAGAAAGAAAAAACCAAACCCCAGGCAGGCGTTGCATCTTGCTCCGTGTGGGACATCCCGTCAAAGGAAGCCCGGAGCTAGCCAGCCGGCTAATACTTGCCTGTGTCATTCCCCCCAGGCCTCCTCTTCCATCCTTGTCTTTTACTGAGCCCCACAAGAGGCTGCCCTTCTGAGGGCCGCCATAATGCGGACGGGGCCGATGCAGGCCCAGCAACATGGATCTTCCTTAGTGTCCTGGGAAAATGTGCCTCTACGGCAACCCTAGCCCTCCTTCGCCTCTTTCCACGGAGGGGACCTCAGCATGAAGCCGCAGGGAACAAAGGGGCCTGTTACTGTAGTTTAACTATATCTGTGTCGGCCCTGCCAACGGCCTGGAACTAGAATCGCTTTCAATTAGCCAGGCAGTGACGCGGCGTCAAGGTTGGGGTCGGTTTGTTTTTAAGCTGCTTTGCTGATCGTCCCTATTGATTTCTCGCCGTTGTCACAGCGCCAACGGGCGGCATGAGAAGCCACGGCGTTTTTCTGTCACGGAGGGGAGGGTGGTGGTTTTTAAATTTGAAAAGAAGTGTCTGGCCGTGCGGGGCGACGAGGCTCTTTCAGTTTGGGCGGGCGCCGGGCAGTCCTAATGGCCCGGCCGGAGCAGCAGCGGACGGGACGCACTCAGTGATTAACCCGCCACGACACAGCCACACAGCGTGTCAGGCACCTGGCTGCTGGAAAAGGTCGGATTCCGATTGTGGTGACACTGGGGTAAATCGGAGGCGGCTCCATGGATTTCTGGGAGATGATTCCATTCTCTATTAGCCCTCGCAGCCTCACTATCCCCCCAGGGCAGGATTCCCCCCATGGAGCACGGGAATCCAGCTGGCAGGTTTGGGCCTGGGTGCACGTGACACCACAGGCTGCTGCCGTAGCAATGGGGGTGCATCCAGCCACCAGCCCAGGCTCACTCTGACAGACAGACAGACAGACAGACAGCTCCTCCTGCCACCGCCCCCAGGGGGCAGCAGTCTCTGGTGCACAAGTCAATGCCAGCTGCGTCAATGCCGGTGCTCAGGAAGACCCAGGTCTCAAAGCCTCGTCCCTGGGGTTGCTGGACTGGCAGCAGCAGCTGGGCCTGAGTGCTACCATTTCACCCGGCCTCTGGTCCGGCCCCTCCCTCTCTGGCCTAGCCACACCCCTCTTCTTCCTCCTCCTCCTCTCCCAGCTTCCTGGTTGGCTGCCAGCCAGCATATAAAGCCCTGGTTCTCCTCGCTGCCTCCCCAGAGATGGGGTTTGAGGGTGGGCCTGGCACATGCACCCCCCCCCTGCTGATCTCCCCCTGGGTGTAGCTCAGCCTACCCCATTGGGAAGCAGGGGTGATGGGGGGGGGCTGTAATTAGGAGTACAGGGATATTCTTCCCTCTGTCCCCCCATCTTGTGCCTCTGCCCCTAGGCATTGCCAGAGTCTGCTCCCTAAGGCCAGATCCTGCACACACACCCCTCCCCCTTTCTCACACCAACAAAATAACAGTGTTGCAGAACCCAGCAGCACCATCACTGACTATGGGAGTCTCGGGCTGTCCAGCCTGGGTGGGGGAATGGGGCAGGATCCGGCCCTAGAATCTGATGGTGCAGGAGACAGGAACTGAAAGTACAGATGCTGCCTGCCCATGACACACACACACACGCGTGCACACACACACACACATCCACACAGCACACACACAGAGGCACACTGCATGTACACACCTCACCCATGACACACATGCACACAGCATACATGCCACCCATCACGCGCACGCACACCCCACCCATGACACACCACTCATGACACATATCCAAACAGCACGCACACACACATACACACCACCCATGACACGCACACAGCACACACACACCCCACCCATGACACGCACACAGCACACACACAGACACGCGCACCACTCACGACACATATCCAAACAGCACACACACACAAACACACTGCACACACACACACACCTCACCCATGACACACATGCACACAGCACACACCGTACACACCGTGCACACACCGTACACACAGCACACACCGTGCACACACACACACACACACACACACACAGAGGATTTACAAGCACAGAAGTGGTGGAAGTTGGATTTGCAAAAAGGGAAAAGGCCGAGACATGGAGCCGGGGGGGATGCCCTTGCTCTGGCCTGGCATTCCGAGGGTTAAGCGAGCTGCCCCCTTGGTCTCCTTCACCCTCCGTGGGTCCAGGCTGGTGCCAACGTCGGAACCTACTAATCAGCCGCTCTCTGTGCTGCTGCCTTGAGTGGGGGCCAAGGCCGTGCCGCCGGCTGCTGGGCTGAGGAATGCGGCAGAGCCATGTGTCAGCGCTTCAGACTGTGGGAAAGTGCTGCTCCAGTGAACTCCAGCAGCTGGCCTGCCCCAGCCAGGAGCGCGCCTGGCAGCTTGGCCCGGGCAGGGCCGCGTGCAGCTTCCGCCAGCCACAGAGGGAGCCTGGGCTGCCCCCGCCAGTGACCCAGAAAGAGGAGGGAGGTCTCTGCCTGTGCTTAGCCCCCCCATTTCCCTAGAGAAGCAGGGGGAGAGTGGGGTTGCTGCTAGGGGAAAGGGCAGTGCCCAGGAGCAGCCAGCTGTCGGCAGCAGCAGCTGGCACGTCTCCGAGGCCCTTGGCAAGCACTGGGCTCTGGCAGCAAATCCCCCCCGGAGGAAGGCCGGCCCGGGCTGGCACAAGATTCCCCACCCCGGCTCCCACCGCCGCAGGGAAGGGGTTTGCAGCCAGCAGAGCCCCATGAGTGGGAACACCGGTGGGCAAACTGCCTGGGAGTAGTGCCAACTCGGTGCCCTTCCAAAGCAGGCTCCAGGGGCGGGACGGGGGAGAGCGAATCCCAGCCCTTCTCCGAGCTCCCTGGCACACAGGCCTCACCATCTCGCCGATTAGACTCGGGAGCCAGGAAGGAGGGAGGAAGTGCCTCTCCATTGTTTGCAGCTCGGGTAAACCCCAAGGGAGGGCGCGAGTGTCCGTCACGACACCTGATTTACAGGCCAAGGCCTGAACCCGCCTCACTTTGAGCTGAAGTTCCAGGTCCCTCCAGTTCCCAACCCCGCCGAGGACCTAGCACAGATAGCAATGATGTTAGCGACGCTTACTCAGTAACTGCCATCCCTGGAAACTCAGCCTGGGCTCAAAGGCAAAGCCAGCCGCCCCACCTCGGCTGCTTGTTTCGGGGGGATCGCTGCTCAGGGCCAGGTGGTTTGGCTCATGTAAGAAGTCTCTCTCTCTCCCCTCGCCAGAGCCCCGGCAGCTTCTCTTGCTGCACAGTTGATGGGTTTCCCTCCTGCTGGACCTTGGAAGCAGGGCCATCACCAAGGGCTGAAAGTCGGGCGGTGCATTCGGGTTTGTCGCCGCACCCCCCAATAAGACACAGAGACCAAGTGCTGGATTAAATCAGGCCGCACTCTTTATTCAACCAATTCAAAGACGGTGGGTGATTGCACAAGCAATATGGGTCCAGTATGATTAGCTAACTGATTCTTATAAACTGGTCGCTGGCCGGGATGTGCCTTCCCGTGCCAGTTCCAACACCAACAAGGCTCCCCTTCGACAGCACCCTGGCTCTGGCCGAAAGGGGGAGCGTCCCAACAGTGGGCTTGAGTAAGGAGGTGAGTACCCGCTCAGCCAGCAGACCGTGCAGGTACTTACTGACCGAACTGCAGTACCCCTCCCCGGGGAATAACCCCAGTGCGTGCTGCCTGCGCCTAGCACTGGGTGTCACCTCCCCATCTCCCCCGACGATCTGCCGCCACGCAGCCAGGAACTGCTCCACCCCTTCTAAAGGGGGCGGGGCTTGTCCTCGATTTCGGCGCGGCGTCTTTCCCGCCGCGCGCAGTTTGCCCGGCAACAGACTCTCCGGCCAGAGCGCTCTAACGCGCTCCGCCGGCAACAAGCTCCGTCCTGTCTCTTCCCTCTCATGGAGGGGGCGGGACAATAACCCCGTCGCCGACATGCGGCGGCGAAGGGGACTTCAATGAAACCCAAATAAACCAGGAAAAGTCCTGTTCGCCTGCCATATTTGAGACACGACTACTAGCTCGGTGTATTCGGGGTTCGAGTGAACCCAACATTTCCCAAGAAACATAATATCCAAGGGCTCGGACTAGGCCCCCAGCTTGGAGCTGGGCTGCTCTCGGACTCTCAGCTTAGCTGCCTGCTCGGGGGAGCCTGGAGTGTGCGCGTGAGCCCCCAGGAGCTGTCTCAGAACCACACTCTTCAGCACGGCAGCCAGCCAGCCAGGCCAGGCCCAGCCCAGCCAGGGGGAATGAAATGGCGAGTCCTTGGCAGCCTCATTCCTCCTCCCCAAGCCAGCGCCCCCCTGGACCAGCCCCTGCCCCATTCCCACCTAGGGATCCCACTGTCCACAATCCAGCGACTGAACCATGCCTCATTCCCGCTCCTCAAGCCAGCATTATTGGCCTGTCAAACGGGCCGAGCCTCACTGCAATTCTGTGCCGAAATCATTCTCGATGTAACCGAGCCAAGCGCGTGTACCTGGGACCTCGCATCTTCGTGACTGTTACACCCCTTGTCTCTCCCTCTCGTCCCCTTCCTTCGTCTCCCCCCCACACCCCCGTCTCTCCGATTGTAAGGCCTAGGGCAGGGACTGTGTCTATTCGATTATGGGACCGCCTCACTCCCCATGTGCCCGTGCGACCCTTGAGATCGTCCGTGGGAGACTTTTTGGAGGTTCCCCGGGTGAGGCGGGTGGCCACCGATGTTAGATCTTTTTCGGTGGCCGCCCCTGTGCTGTGGAATTCACCCCCAGAGGAGGCTCGGTTGGCTCCCGCTCTCCTGCTGTTTCGGCGTGTATGTAAGACCTGGCTGTTCCACCAGGCTTTTGGCGAGGGGTAGGGGTGGGGGTTCCCCACATATTGTATTTTAAAATTGTTTTTTAAAATTGTTTTTTATTGTTTTATTGATTGTTGTTCGCTGTCCCGGGCTGCTCTGAAGGCAGGAGGGGCGGGATATAAATTTGAAATAAATACATAAATAAATTTAAATAAATAATTACTTTGTAAAGCACCAGATACATTGCTTGTGCTATATAAATGCTCCTCAGCCCCTGATGGACCAGGCAGACGATGGGTCTCCTTTGGGAGAGCTCCCTCCCTCCCTTCCCCTGGCAGAATGAGCCGGGTACCCTCACAATCTGAGCTGGGGGGTGGGGGACGTGGTGCAGACGGTGCCACCAGGGTCTGGCTTCCAGGTGCTCAGAAAGGCAGCCGGCGGCCCTGCACCAAGATATGGGCACCCGCCTCGCCTGCCCAGAGGCACCAACCGAAGGCTCCAATTCTCCAAAGCACCAAGCCCCCAGGTTAGAAGGGCCTGGAGTTCTCGGGAAACAGAAGCCAAGCTCCTTGGAAAATCTAGTCCCAGCTGCGAGCGCTGCTGACTAAGCCCCTTGGGAAATCTGGCCCCAGCGGCTCAGCTTTCAAGATCCCCCCGTCTCCCCTCGTTACCCTGCCGGAGGGATTAGAGGCTACAGCTGGGAGCAAGCCCAAGCCCAAGCTGCCCGCTGCAGGGGGCACATTTTGGAGATTCTTGTCAGTAACACAAGCCCCGAATCAGCAAGTTCTCAAGCTCTGCCCGATTTCCACAAGCCAGGGGAGCGGGACGGAGACGCCTGCCCATAACTGTCCCCCCTCCCCACTGCCATCTCCTCCTCTCTCTGCTCTAGTCCCAATGGGGCAGGGGGCCAAATCGACCCTCTTCCTTTTCAACCCTGCGCTGAGGCTGTTTAAAGGAACACGCTCGGGGTGAAACATGGGAGCTGCTGCCAGGCACTTTATTCCTGCGCGATGGGGGCGGGGTGGGGGAGTCTCCAATCCCTTTCAAGCTTCACTTCTAACCTAGCCTAGATCGGGGGCAGATCTTCAGCTCCAGGGACATTGCTGGGGCTAGATAAATAATGAATAATTCATTTTAATAGAGCCTGAATGGGTCAGCTTCAAGACCTCCCTTCCCTCTCCCCCTACAGCCCCCTCCAAGTTATATTTTCCTATCCATCCCCCACGTCACTGCTGTGACTCCTCACCTGTCCTGCATTCGAGTCTAGCTCGTCCTGACTTGCTGCCAGTCCCGTGTGGCTAAAAGCTTGCACACTCTCACCGACTGGAGTTGGTCCAGTCAAAAACATCATCTGATCTAAGAAAAATAATAATTGTATGTAATGCACAACAGCCCAGCCCTGACCATGAGTCCTTGCAGGACCTGTGCCACTCACGCCTCCTGCAGCCCTCAGGCTGCTGCTTCACTTTGGTGGGGGAAGGCCTTCTCTCCCAATGGCCGCACTCACTCTTTCTGCACCACACGGGGGATGGCGCGTTCTTCACCGGGGCAGGTGTTGCTCATCGACCGGATGTTTCTTTGACTGGGGAATGAGCTCCCGGTGAGGGATAGTTCTGCCGGGGGCCTCTGTCCATGGCGTTTTTACACTTTCCATGCCCTCTCCTTCTGGACAAGTTCTCCAAATGGGTTGCTGGTGACAAGCCTCTGGCTTCAGCCTTGGGCTGGTACGTCAGCACCTCGATGCCTTCTGTAAGGACTGTTGTCACAACCTGACACGGCAGCAGGGTTTCAAATTTGGCTCTTCAGGGTCGTGGCAGAGGCCTCAACCCGACATGCTACCCGAGACCCTCCAGGATCCCCAGCAGAGGCCTCCCGCAGACGCGCTACCCGAGACCCTCCAGGGTCCCCGGCAGAGGCCTCACCCAGGCGTGCTACCCGAGACCCTCCAGGATCCCCGGCAGAGGCCTCACCCAGGTGACCATCTAAAATGGTGGTGGGAAGGAAACCAATGGGCCCACAGAGTGGGATCTTTTTGGATAGAGACTGTGTTCACAATAATGCTTCTGCCTGATGAAATGAAGGTACTCCCAGTGCCAGAGACCAGCTCCCGTCTGGCGTGTAAGCTCTTGGCAAGGGCCTGATCCAGACTGGAGCAGACTGCAGGGCTGCACAAGGCCCCTGGGGCCTCCATGAATAAACAGCCTGAATGAGAAGCCCTAGGCCCAGAACCTCAAGCGCAGGGAGGCCTGAGCAGCAGCAGAAGCGCTTGGCCCAACCCACTGGAACCAGGAATAAATGAATGTAACGGCCTCCAGGCCCCGAAGGCCGGCGGGGCAGGGAGCCCTGGCTCCTGACGGGGATGGTACATTTCACAGATCCGAAGCTAATTGCAGTAACCTGTCCCTCGACGCGCCCCTGGAGGAGACAAGGGGCAGTTTGAATGATCTCTTTTATTGGGCCTACTGCTGTCGGTGAAAATGAGCCGGCTTCGGGGCCACACTGCAGGAGGAGATCGAAAAATCTCCCTCCCATTTCTGTTACAGCAACTACCCAATGTCTCCTGAAACGTTTCTGTGAGGAGGGGCCCCCAGCTTTCCGGCACGGCTCCTGGTGGTTTGTTCGAGGGGTGCACAAGAGAACCTCTGAACACTGAGACCGTGTGGATAGTCACCTTGCCCGGCTTATCCCGGTGCTGCTAAGAGAGGTGATCCCTTTAAAGCAAAATCTCAGACACCCATAAAACAGGGGGATTGCCATTTTTAATTGCAGAGATACAATTCTAGGCACACCCTCGTATTTTCAGAAGGAACAAATGTAGTTTGAGCATCAATACAGCTTCATGTGCTGGTGCAGGCAGGTACACAGCATGGGGGCCGAATCCTGCTGCTTATATTGCTGCTTCTGTTTCCGCACCCAAATTGGAGATTGAAAACTACTCAATAATGTCCCCTTCTAAAATCTGCGTGTGTGTGTGTGCGCGAGAGAGAGTCACTTTCCCACAGAATGCAACCTGAATCCCTCGCATTGTGCTGGGATTGTGATCGTGGTGACCTCGGAGCAGCTGCCCCCCATGTGGCAGGGAAACAGGAGCCCAGGCATGCCTGTCTCTGGTGCATCCTCTGGTATGTGAGGCTCCTTTGGGGCGAGACTCCTCCTGGCTGAGAGGCTCTAAGAAAACCCCATAAGCCTTCACTTCCCTGATATTGAGTTTCTAACCGAAGGGGCTTGACAGCAAAGCCATTCTGTAATGGAAGAGAAATCTGCCAGCCACTCCCGAGCTGCTGGCATAAACTCACAGCCAGGCCAGGGAGGGGCTCATCTTGACAGGATGGATCCAAAATCTGGCACTGGAAAGACCCTCAATGAAATAATAACAGCCAACATGTTCCAGCTTGCTCCAATCCTAGATCAGAGCTGAAACAGTGATCGGCGGCAAATAATAGCAGTGACTGCTGGATTCACGGTGACTGAGCCAATCCAACAATGATCAGTTAACAGTCAGTAAGCAATCGGTAAATGATTACCGTTATCGATTACCACCACCTTACAATTTGTTGCCATTTACCAACTTGTCACTGTGCTATTTTCCATTACTCCTGTCTGTTCCATCTCCTCAGACCCCTACAATACAGCCCACAAAAACACAACGGAGGACAGTATTCTTGTATAGTCGAGGAGGGAGCGGGGAAGGGAGGGAGGAGTGTGTCTGTGTCAAAAATTATTAGCTGAAATACAGATAGAAAAAAGTAATCAATGGAAACCTGGAAGGAGACCGGAAATGTGGTAAGATGGTTAATGGCTATTACTAGCCAAGTAGGCTTGGGGGACGTGACCTCTTCCTGTTGGGGGCTGGAACAACAGGGAATGGATTGCCCCATTGTGACCTGTTGGGTACTTCTCCCAAGAGACAGAGATTGGCCGCTGTCGGAGACAGGATACTGGGCCAAGTGCACCATTGGTCTGACCCAGACTTATCAATGTATTTTACTGGCAGTATGCCGTGACAAACACTGATATAGTTAACATAACAGACACCACAACTTTGACCAGCAAAGTTTAAACAACACATAAAATATGGCTATCCGATCTCAGGATAATCTATGCCGTGACAAACCCTGAAGCACATAATGTAACAGACAAGACAAATTAGACCAGGAAAAAAATTAAAAGTATGCAATTCAAATCTCAGGACAATTTCCATTTCCCGTATCAGTCTGGGCTCTCAACTGAATTGCCGCTACGGCAAAACAGGCAACAGCCTGTCTCTCTTATCAGCTAACAAAAATAGCAACAGCGGGAGCCTGGGGCAACTAACTAGACTTCAGATTTGCCACCCGGAAGAGTTGTTCCCGTCCGACGCTGAGACTATAGAGAGCAAAGGAACAGATAATGAATCGGGTCTTCTATCTGTCCTTCGCCACGAATGTGTTTCTATATGCAATTCCTCTATATCTGTCCCTACTACGGACGTTGTTATGTTCTTACGGTAAATCTGTTCACCGATACCGAAGTTGGTATTATTCGCCATTCCAGAAAGTTGGTTAACTAAGAATGGTATTTGGTTACTGATCGAGGTTAAAGGACACTACAGGAAACTAACTGGCAGCAGATTTAAAACAAATCAAAGGAAGTACTTTTTCACTCAACACTCGCACAATGAACTTGTGGAATTTGTTGCCAGAGGGTGTGGTCAGTCAAGGCCAGTAGTGTAGTTGGATTTGGACAAGGATTGGATAAATTCTTGGAGGATAGATTCATGATGACTATTAGACGAGGAGGTTGGGGGAGGGGAGGACGGACACAATCTCTGACTGTCAGGACTTGGAGCTAGGGGTGAACACCAGGGAATGAATCGCCCCATTGTGACCTCCGACCGAGACTGACCACCATCGGAGACAGGATGCTGGGCTGGATGGACTATTGGTCTGACCCAGGATGGCACTTCTTACGTTCTTATTGATCTCCCCCTAGATGTCCATCTCGGTTCCTCCCTCCTTACCTTTAAAAAGCACCTGAAAACTCGTTCATTCTCTAGGTGATTGTAGGATCCACTGCCGGTTCCTCTTAATAGTCTGCCCTCCCTCGTTACCTTCTCCTTTGAAATTGTTTTAAATTGATTTTATATTGGTTTTATATTTTTATTATTGTAAAGCACTCTGGGTGCCATTTCAAGGAAGCATAGTGCTATAGAAATATGATGCTGCTGTTCTTATCAATTAACCAATTGACTATCCAGACTATCCGTTATTAACCGCCACTACCAAATGAGGTATCCATTTCTGTGCTGGGGCCACCCAATACTTGGCCTTTGCTTGCTGATGGAGCCAGACCAAGAGCAACCTTCGGAACATCAGGGGCAGATTCTTCTCTCTCTCTTAACTCGACTGAAGTCAATGAAGTTAGTCGGGGAAGGCAAAAACCTGGGATTTGAGCTCTACAAAGTGGGGACACTTGGCGGTCAATGTAGCAACTTGGGCTTCTCTCTGGGGCCTGAAGGCTCTGAAAGGTTTTGATGATCCCTCACGAAGTTTGCTCAGGCCAAGCAGGTTCCAACCCATAAGAAAATCTTCTCAGGTTTGACTTTGCCTGGGTTTGGGAATAATTCTTCTCATAGTAGTCTGGGTATACATAAAGGAAGAATTAGGTCTCGTTAGAGCTTCCTGGTTTGTTTAAAGAAATTGTATGTTTGGGATCACTTACACCCCAATACCTTGGCTGTGCACTATTTTCATTCCATTGATTATAAGTGGGGTCCAACAGACCCCAATATCTTTCTAGGAAGGTTTTCCATTGGAAAAAAGCTACAATGGGTTGCTGACATGAAGCTGCCCCTTTGTCCCCCTCACACACCGTGTTCACCCTCCCCACACTGCTTATATACATCCACAGGCCTATGTCATAGTGACGTCCTACCTGTAGGGCTGAATATTAATTTGCCTCCAAGGAGCAGCCATTTGTGTGTCAGACCAGGCGGGAAAGAATAAGCAGTGTACAGGAGTTGCTGACAGGCTGGAACTGAACGGGTCAGAATCTGGAGGAAGGGTCCCAAACACTGGATGATTCCATCATTAGCCCAGTTTTGGCACTAGGTGACAGGCCCATGGATGCCTCCTGTGTCTGTGGCAGAGTTAGGGACAGAGCCCAGGAGCTCTGACACTCAGGCTCAGCTGGGACCTCATGGGCCTTGCTGTGGTATTCATGCAGTTCTGGGCTAAAGCACAGGGTCTGATCTGTACTTCTCTCTGTGGTGGCGTCTCCAGAGCAGGGATGTGTGTGTCCTGATCCCTGCGCTGCCCCCCACCCCCACTCAGCGGGGCCAGCTGAATCAAACATGGTCAAGAAGGCCCTAAGGCTGAAAGACAAAATGGAGGCCTGCAGCCATCTTGGCAGCAAGAGCCGAGAGGATTCCAGAAGGGCAAATGGAGGAGACTGGGCTGCAGTCAAAAGGGCCTTAGTCCCATCCCCTCCTCCTGCTCTGCCCTGTTGGAAACAGCACGAGCCCTAGAAGCTTCCTGCCCCGCGCTCAAACTCAGCTGCTAATCCCTTGTTGGTCAATAGCATCTAGGGTTTCTCCTTGCCACCGATCCCTGCTTACTGCGCACATTGCTGCCATGCGACAAGCCCCCCCCTGCCCTTTGACACCGGACTCGCCCTCGGCTCGGATTCACAGCACCTGCTGTGTCAAGCGGCCGGGGAACTCATCCAAGGAGCCTTAAATCACGGCCGTGAGCAACGTGCTCCAGCAATCAGCAAGCCAAGGAGCAGCCATTCTCGTTCAGAGGTGGATCTGGGCTCGGAGACTGGATTCCCAGAGCTCCTCAGCGCCTGCCAGTCCAGTGACGCTCCAGCTCCATTGGCCCCACACCTGCAGGATGCACGCGCACACAGACACACGCACACAGACACACACAGAGTCTGAGCTCCGCTGCTTTCAGTGGGAGATAACAATGCTCAGCACATTGCAGGCCTGAGACCTCAGGCAGGGCTGACCTTACCACAGGGCGACCCCAGGTGACCACCGTGGGCCCCACTCTTTTGGAGGCCCCATGTGACCCCTGTCTTCACCAGGGCAGGGCATGGGGGGGGGCCCACATATATTACATTGACTCTGTTGCCAAATCCTGCAGATTCCCCCTCCATAACATTGCTTGGATCCGCCCCTTTCTCTCTACCTCCTCGGCCAAAACCCTTGTTCGTGCCATGGTTATCTCTCGCCTCGATTACTGCAACCTCCTCCTTGCTGGTCTCCCTCGCTCTCACCTGTCCCCCCTTATTGCAATCCAAAACTCCGCCACCAAGGTCATTCACTCTGCCTGCCGCTTCAACCATGTGACGCCTCTCCTCTTCTCCCTTCACTGGCTCCCCCTTCCTGAACGTATCCTGTTTAAACTCCTGGTTTTCACGTTCAAATCGCTCCACAACCAAGCTCCCCCTTACCTCTCGGACCTAATCTCCCTACACACTCCTGCACGCGCTCTCCGCTCTTCCTCTGTCCCCTCCCTCGCTCTCCCTCGTTTCTCCTGCTCACCTAATCGCCTTCGACCCTTCTCCCTTGCTGCCCCCCATGCCTGGAACTCCCTCCCTGCCCACATCCGCCTTGCCCCTTCCCTCCACTCCTTCAAATCCCTCCTCAAGACCCACTTTTTCCTCGCCACCTTTCCCAATGCCTGCTAGTCGTTCCCCATATACTTACTGTCTGCCCTCCTCTGCTGACTGCTCTACCAACCTCTTTGTAACCAAGCCAAGCACACGCACCTGAGACTTCGCATCCGCCTGAATGTTTGTTGGTCTTCTCCCCTGTCTCTCCCACTGTCCCCTCTCCCTGTCTCCCCTCCTTGTCTTTTAGATTGTAAGCCACAGGCAGGGACCACGTCTATTTCTATGTTCTGTACAGCACCAGGCCACACGACTGGCACTATATAAATGTTTATAATAATAATAATAATAATAATAATAATAATAGGCCCTGCAAACCCAGGAAACCCTGCCTGGGATTCTTACTTTTGGTGGGTCTTCTTTTCCTGCTCTGTTCCTACCCGGGATGAGCTTTCCTAGAGCAGAAAGCGGGTGGGCTTTGGGTACCCACGGAGAACACCTGCATTGCCGAGTAGTCTATAGGGACCTGAATGCTGAGTCGGGCACCCCATTCCCCCCAAATACCAGGTATTAGTTACCCATACCAAGTCACGGATGCACTGTTTTACCGATCGGTATTGATCAGTAACAGTAAGTTGTCCTTGCTCCTTCCTTGGGCTGCCCCCTAGGCCTGGAACCCTCCCCCTCAATGCCCTGGCCAGTTTACAGCATGGAGTCTCTCTGCTGCCACGCCCTGTCCTCAGGGGCCGTGCCGTCCTCTCTGGAGCCGGGCCTGGTCTCTGACTCCCCTTCCCGCCAGGGAGACCTCTTTGAGCTTTACGCCTGCAAAGTCAGCCCTTCACTAGATACCTTGATTCAATCACGATTCTGGGGGTGGCAGAGATTCCATTTGACATCAGGCCCATCAAGGGACGGGGCAAAACATCTTGTGCAGGGGAGGGAGCATGGATGACAGGCAGCGAATCGAGCTACAGTCGGTCCGGCACTCTCCTGTGACGTTTAGGGGACAGCCGCGCCAACATGACTGTAGCCTCTAAACAGGGGGCTTCATGAATGTATTGGAATCCTGTCTGTGGGTGCGAGTGTGCAAGCTTGCACACTGCAGGGAGCTTCAGGAACGCATTGCAGTAATGTCTGTGAGGTGCACGTGTCCCTTGCACACTGCAGGGAGCTTCGATCGTCAGTGTACTGGAGGAATGTCTGTGGGGTGCACGTGTCCCTTGCACACTGCAGGGAGCTTCGATCGTCAGTGTACTGGAGGAATGTCTGTGGGGTGAGGTGCACGTGTCCCTTGCACACCGCAGGGAGCTTTGTCAGTGTACTGGAGGAACGTCTGTGGTGCACGTGTCCCTTGCACACTGCAGGGAGCTTTGTCAGTGTACTGGAGGAACGTCTGTGG
>QEPC01006697.1:599525-616798 GCA_003113815.1 Sphenodon punctatus | reverse complement strand
AGTGCAGACACACACTGGAGTGAGGTGCCCCAGCAGGGCCCATTCCATCTTCTGCTCCAGGGCCCATTCCCACCTAGCTACATCCCTCCTTTGTTAACAATATGGGTGTCATGGGATTGGGGGCTCACTACCCCACTCTAGGCTGTCATGACTCCATTTCCCAGCTTGCAGCTCTCACTGAACCAGCTCTCTCTTTAGAACTGATTCAGCCTGAAACAGGTGAACCTTGTCACCTTTTCACCCACAGAGTTCCCCAGCACAGACTCTTCCTCTCTAGGTTCGACTGTGTTTGTAAACACAGAATTAACCCCAAACTGTGTCTCTCCAATGTTAGGATTAGCAAATCCACTGGACCATATGAAGTTCAGTAAAAAGAAGTTTAATGAATAAATCATGAATAAGCTGCAGTACAAGATTATACTCGAGAGTGCAGAAATGAAAATAACATAACCAATAATGCATTCCTATCTGTACTTGGATTCTCCTGATTTAGGCTTACCCTAATCCAGGTCCAAGCGTGTTTCAGTTCATGTCACAGCCAGCGATGGACAGCTTGACCGGGTATCAGTCTTAGTTTCCAAGTGTTCTTACTTCATAGTTCCTTTGGTGCAGCCCTTCTCTGGCTGGTCAGATAGGATGATGCAGATGAAGCTCAACAAGCTGATCTCAACCAACTGAAATAGATCAGTCCTTCTTTGTCTTGTCTCCCCCCCTTAAGTACCTTTCCAGGGTCCATTGTTTGATTTTCCCGCCTGGTGACTCTGTGCTTTCAGTCACGTCCACAAGAAGAGATCCACTTGCAACTCAATGGTCTATGTGTCTGCAGAGGTGTTTAGGCTCTTTCTGAATACACACACTCGGCATGACTTTGCATTTCTCCATTGCGTGAAGTGAGTTTCCAGTTTTCAGCTTTCACATTACATACATGTTTAACCTTTACCTTTACATATTTGTTAGAGCTGTAGTCTACATGGAGCCCAGTGTCTCCTTGTAACAATGGGTGTGGTCTCCTACTAGTCAAAACCTCCCTATCACATGGCATTGATATCGAACTGCACAAAGCAAGTCTCTCTCAGTCCAGGTATCAATGAATCTTCCTCCCAAATGCAAGAACTTGATAAAAACATGTTGACTGGGCCTTTATTTGGTGTGCAAAGGGCCTGGCTGTCCAATGTGCCAAGAGCCTTCAGGTCCCTCTTAAACACCAGGAGGCACCCAGTCCCCCACACGATTACCTTAGGGAAGTTATAAAGTCGTGGGGATTCCCTAGATAAATACTGTCACATGCAGGAAATCTTCTGAACAAATCACCTTCTGCCAAACTTTTACTGGAGCTGGGAGTGAACAGCAGGGACTGCATCGCTCTTTGTGACCTGCTGGACACTTCTCCCAAGTGATTGAGATTGGCTGCTGTCGGAGACAGGATACTGGTCTGACCCAGTGGGGCATTTCTTAAATTCCCATTCAAAATTATTTTAAAACACACACGCATGCATGAAATTTCCACCAAAGACCTGAAGTACTGGCATCCTGCATCCGAGCAGGAGGATGGACTAGATGTCCCTCGAGGCTCTCCCCCCTCTAGGATTTTGTGAATAAGAAAATACAAAATACTGGAGTGAACCAAGTGAATGAAGCAGAAACCGAAATGAGTTTTTCAATGAACCATTTAGAATCTGGCCTCGAAACTTGCCTTGCATACACACACACACACACACACACACACACACACACACCCCTGAATTAGCCAAATGGTTGGTTTGTTCAAATAATTAATTTCAGCTCCAGTGAGAAGCTGTTTTCGATTGGAGCCTGAGGCCATAGAAGGAAATTCTTGACCCCCTCCCCGAAGGTGTGTGCGTCTCTCCTCCCCTCAGGGGCACTAAGGGCAAGGTCACTCTCTGCTTTTGCAGCAGCGTGGAGGCCGGCAGCACAGGCAGCCCCTGCTGCCAAAGGAAACCGCCGCCAAAAACTTTCTCTAGGGTGTCGCTGAACAGCACAGAGGCGGAGTCTGTCCCTAGCAGGCAACACAGTGGCTGCCAAATCCTGTCCCCTCCACAGAGATCAGCGCCCCCCCATCCCCATTGTTCTTGTAATGAATGCATTCATAATTGTTTTATTTATATAGTGACAGCAATGCACCTGGTGCTGAAAAAACCCCAGACCCGTTTCCAGCAGGAAGCTGCTCTCGGTTTCTCTTTTCACTCGGATCCACACACACGGTATGTGCAGCAGCTGCTGCAGGCCCTGGGACTCTTGGGCATTCCCAGCTGGCTCTCCTTGCCCTGGACAAATGCATGTGGTGCCGATCCATGCTCTGGTAGCTGCCCGGGCACATTTGCTAGAACGGCGTGGGGTCTGCAGGTCAGGCTGCAGGAGGCAGCGGCGCTGTTGTAGCCTCTCCAGGAGGGCCTGGTTTCTGCAACTGTCAAACACACCCAAACTCTCCGGGGAGGGTCCCAGGCCACAGGGAGGACAGTGGTTTGGGAGCAGTGAGGAGCTCAGGGTGTTTGAACTTGCAGTCTGGGGACATTTGTCAGGCAGGGCAGTTTCTAGCCAGTCAGCCTCACTGGACAGAACGAACCATTGCCCTCCTCCCCCCTGCACTGCGAGCCTGACCCCCATATCTCGAGCTGCACTGGAGGCTGCTGATTTGAACTCTGATGTGGTGGCAGAGATGGCATCTGTCTGTCTGTCACCAAAGCACTTTGCAACCCACACCGCCGCAGAGGAAGCAGCAACGTCCTTAATTTGCAGTTGGGAGAACTGAGGTGCTGGCAGAGCCAAGACAGGCCTGAGGCCGGGTCCCTACTCTGTGCTCCCGGAGCGTCAGTCTGGAGATAAACACACTGCGAGGCCTTTCAACTTGGCCCTGGGGAGCCAGCGAGGTAAAGACTAGAGCCAGCTTGTGCGCTGCTTGGACGGCTGCCACGCTCCAACAGCAGCGTTTATTTATGGTGCTTTATCGGGGCTGTGGGCCAGGATAAAGGGTATGAAAATAAACGGAGTCTCCAGCCGGCCCAGGCGCGAGAGCGCTCCTGCCTCCTTCCCACACTGATTAGGATCTGGGCAGGCTGAGGAACCCTCCCGATCTCGGATAACAGCCGTAGCAGCGGCAGCAATGGGGGCGGCGCTTCCCACCCATAGCAGAGCAAAGCGAGAGGGGGATGGGGATGCACCCAGAGAGAGTCTCCTGTTGCTCACGTTTGTGACCTGCCAGTGGGGTCACGTTGGGCCTGCGACGGAGAGTCGCGAGGGAACACGGTGTGTGTGTAACCTACGTCCGCAGAGAGCCACGCTCCTTGGGTGAGCCTGAGGGACCCTTCCCCCTGTCACGGGGTTGGGGTCCACTACCCCACTTTTCTGGCTTTGGGTGACTCAGTTTCCCTCACTTGCAGCCCATCTGAATCAGTTCTCTCTCTAGCTGATTCAGTCCTGCAAAAGGGACAACACTTTTGTCACCCAAGCTCCAGAGGCTTCCCGTTCCCAGACTCTTTTCTCTCTGGGTTCGCAAGTGCTTGAGGGCACAAGATACTCAGACTGTGTTTCCCCAGTGTGAGACAACAGAAAGCACTTCTTAGTAAAGAAGAAAGTTTATTGATTACGTAAACAAAGATAGTTTGAACGCAGAGTGGCAATTAAAACAAAAGTAAATAACGCATTCCTAGTCTTACTGAGAAGGTCCCTAGTTAAGATTTTACCCTACAGAAAGTCCATGTGCTTGGATCCATTTCTCAGCCAGATGTAGTGAGGCTGGGCTTTGAGTCCTTACGCTGGTTAGAAGCAAAGTCTCTTCTCTCAGTACATTGCTTCAGCAGGCTAGCTGACAGGCTCCTGCCCTCCAGCTATATTCCGCGACTCAGCAAGTCCTAGGTTGAATGAGCTCCCAACTGACACTGTTCTCTATGGGTCCGAATGTCCCTTATAAGTCCTTGGGCAGGAAACCCCTAGTTTCTTCTCGAGTTTTCCAGAAAGTCCTTTTGTTTTCCCCTCTTCTCTTCTGAACCTGTGGGCTCACTCATGTATGCAGTTTCCTTCCATTTGCATTCTTAAAGCTGCTGTTAGACACACTCACACCTTGTGGAAAGACTTCTGTTTACGTATCTATGCCCTTGTGGGGTTGTGCTGCTCCTATTTCACAATGTCTCCTCTTTCACAATGTTACAGTAATGGTTTAACCTCTCCCAGCTTGGCATCATTATCACAGATTGGTGTCTATAACTTAATAGTACATGTTACAAACTGGTTTCTATAAATTAACAGTGCATGTATGTTCCTTCTGGTCATGTGTGACCCTATGTTCCTTTGTGACACCCCCCTTGATCACAACCCAGGCAGGACCCTCCCTGAAACACACAGTCCGTGACTCTTCCTCCACTTGCCAGACACCATTCCTGGGAGGAGCTGGCATGCACCACTGGAGCAGAGACTCGGACCATGTTCCGACAAGCAGTCAATTCAATGTCGTTGGGCCTTACTCCTCTCCTGACGCATTCATACGAACAGAGCCCGAAACCGAGTTTATTCAGGAATAGGAAGAGAAGTACGTACTCCTGAAAACTCAGGGGTGTATGTATTGTACTCCCCTTTGCTTTGGATTTCGAAGTAACCGTTAAGCTTATTAGAGTGAGGGGGCAGTGACCTCTGTTCAGCGATCGTGTCTCATCTAGAGGGAGAACTGAACCAGAGCTACTTGGTTTTACACTCTCCATCTGAACACTTGCCAAAGGGGAGTAATTACTTTGGTTTAATTAACTGAAGTAGATGCTTCCATTTAACTTGTTTCATAAGAATACGGCCAAGGAGTGTGAGGCCGGGGCCTTCCCAGGCACGGGGCTCTCCCTGCTCACACTTGTGCTCCCTGTTCCTTTGCCTATGGCTCAACTGCCCCCTCTCTGGGGAGCTCACAGAGTCTGGAGGGGTAGAGATGGGTGCCAGCAGGGATAACAGGGGTGTGTGCGTGTCTCAGCCCCACTCCCACCAGCACCCCATGGCTCCTACCCATTCTTAGTCTCCCCCTGTTCCTGGGCCTGCTCGGCCATGCTGACCGCTGTCCTGGTGGCTGGGGATTCCTGGATATATTCTTTCCTCTGGTCAGCAAGCAAGTGGCTTAGGCGGACCCAGGTTCCTTTTATGCAGGGAAGGAGGCCTGGAGCCATCACCTTTCTTGCAGCTCTCTTCCTCGGTCATGGCACGGACACAAATGCAAATGCAGACCCTGCGACCCCCTGTGTCAGTGCGATCAGAATCCAAGCCGAGCCTCCCCCTGGTGTGGTTTAACAACCCTTTCCCTAGGTGCCCCTCCCATGTCCATCCTATTTAATAATAATTATAATACATTATAATCATTAGTTATAATAATGAATACTTGTCATAGGGATAATGGCCAGCCCGATAGGAGATTTGGCACTGACTGTCAGAGGGACAGGATTGGGACCCATCCTATTAGGTGGCTATGGGGTTTTATTGGCCAGACCGTCTCTTCTTTCTCTCTGAGCTTGTCAGGAAGGGGCTTTGTCCCAAAGTTGCCATGCAGGGATGGGCCCCAGTCCCCAGACAGATCCCTGTTAGAGTGGGAGACCACGGCTGCAGGACAAAATCCCCTCTCTTTCTCCCAAGCAAGGCCGAGGGGCTGAAGCTGAAAGTGATGCTCGTGTTTTTGATGAGCGCAGACAAACTGCCCCGTTTGGCCGTCGGAGCAATGACAGGAATCCCATTTCTCAAATCAAACCTGCTCGAAGGGAGTCTCCTGTGGCACCAGTGCTCAGAGCTGCTCCCTGAACCGCAAAGCTACAGGCTGAGCTGCGTGGAGCTCTGGCCACGGGCTGCCTGCGCGGTTCTGTGCAGCGTGGAGCGTTTTCCCAAGGTGTGTCCCATTGCTCCTCGCTGCCTCTCCTCCCGCCGGCGCGGTGCTACCATGCAGAACCACCAGGGGGACCCCAGACCTCCCTCCTCCACCTGCAGCGCCAACTACAGCTGCTCCCCGTCTGTCAGGGCCAAACCTGCCTATTTGCAGGTCTCTTGGAAGAAGCAGGGGGCATCAGCTTTGGCCCTGACTGGGGCAAGCAGTCTCTGCCCCTCCTGTCTGGAGTGAGAAAGCAGGACGTTTTAAGGAATATTTGAGATTCTGGGAGGGAAGGGGCTGCAGTCAGAGACAGAGCTGCATGGGATGTGGGGATGCCCGTGCAGACGGTGCAGGAACCCTGTGAGCTGGCCCCCACAGCTGCAGCAGACCTAACCCTCCCACTCATCTTTTCATGTGGCTGGAGACCCCCCCAACATTTCAGGGAACGGAGGGTTGACACTTGCGGACGGGTGCACTCTGGGGAGGGTGGGGGCTGGCGGAGGCTACAAGGAGGGAGTTCAGCTGGCCTGGAGGGGAATTGGGATATGACTAGGGCTGAAATGGCTACTTAACTGGGTACCCACAGGTACTACTCACATCGAGTGCTCGCCTGGCTCCCCAGGTATTGATTGGGTACCCAGATAACTGAAAAATCAGTCATTTCCAGTACTGATGTTTAAAATTTATTACTAACAATCAGTATATCAGGGCAGGAAATGGAAAAAATGGCACGGAAATTTTTTTAAGGTTGGGACCGCAATTTGAAAAGTTGGGACCGGGAGTCTGATTTTTTGGGACTGGAAGTCGACTTTCCAGGACAAAAAAATTTAAAAATAGGTGTTGGAAGTAAAAAAAAAAAAATCCATACCAGAAGTCGACAATCTGGGACATTGGTGACCCAAATTGGGTCGCAATTGGGTACTGATCCGTGCGTCGGTTTGAACACCGGAAATTCGTCCGGAATACCCGTTTTGCTGGTACCCCTTTCAGCTGTAGATATGAGCCAGATAAACCGAACTCTGACTATACTGTGCTGCAGGACGTGCCAGAGGTCGGACTGTAGGAATTGTTGGGACGGGCTTAAATGGCGTGGGTCCTTGTAGCTTCGTCTGGGCTCGGAGCCGGTTGGCTGGCACAAGAGTGACACGCAGAGCAGGCGCACAACAGTGTCGAGGGCCAAGTCCCTCATTCACCGGCATTCATTTAACGATCTGGATTTGTCTTATTTTATTGCCCATAAAGGGGCTGCCAAGCAAGCCGTGAGTATGTCCTGGACTTCCTGGGTGAGTTGGCCCTGCAGAAGGGCTTCTCGTGCATGGCTGCTTCAGCAAATAACAGGCTTTCACGCGGGCTACTCAGTCCACGAGGGGCACCTACCTGCAGTGTTTCCCAAGCAGAAAGCTGCTCGGTGCAAACTGCCCAGGGCAAAGCATCTCTAACTCATGGGTGTGTCTGCCAGAGCCACTGCCCTCGCTTCAGAGCCAGGGCCCCTTCAACGCACGGAGAGCACGTGCCAAAGAGAAGGGGCAGACTGCTCTGTAGCAAATGTTGCTCCCAGAGAAGCTGAGATCCACCCACATCTGCACCTGGCTGCCCTCACTTCTTTCCAACCACCAGAAGTGCTCTGACTTTCACCAAGGAGCCTCCTCCCGCCCCCCCCCGCTGTTCGAACCATTCAAGCTGAGCTGCTGCTCACCTCAGAATCTGGACGTACATTAAAGGATCCAAACAATTGGAGAGAGCGGCGCGCCTGCCACCGGCCCCTGGACTAATTGAGCAGCAGAAAACGCTCTCTCATTCTTTTTCTTTTATTAAAAAGACTGTCAAAAATTATGGGACGTTGGCAACACATCAAAGTGAATTCAGTCATTTACAGTAAAATCAAAGAGGGCAGGACAATGAATATGAAGTAAGGTTAAAACACCTCGTTACAGGAACAAATTGTTCATCTGACATCGAAATAATGGAATTTATGCCCCTGGTGGCTGCAGCCAAATTTCCTCACAGGGACGTTTCCCCGTCTGGGGGCTCAGGGACCTGCATGGAGAGCTGCAGCTGGCTCTTCCTTCGCATACAGATCCTAGGGGCCTCATTCTGCTACCTCTACATGCAGTAGGATCTCAGTGCCACCCTTAGACTGTAGAGCTGAGAACAGCTCTCGCCAAAACGAGCAAACCCACAGGGTACTGAACGGATCCAGCGGATCCACATTCCATTACGCAGCTTTGGGGTCCGTTTATAAAACCTTGAGTGGTGTGGAACAAGTAGATGGTTATTTACCCTCTCAATTAGTACTGGAACTAGGGGACGCTCCAGGAAACTAGCTGCCGGCAGATTTAACACAAATAAAAGGAAGTACTTTTTCACTCAACACATAATTAACGTATGGAATTTGTTGCCAGAGGACGTTGTCAAGGCCAGAAGTATAGCTGGATTTAAAAAAGGATTTGATAAGTTCTTGGAGAGTAGGTCCATTAATGGCTATTTAACCAAGTAGCTTACGGGATGAACTTCTTACTGTCGGGAGCTGGGAGTGAACAACGGGGAATAGATCCCCCATTGTGACTGTTGGTTCTTCTCCCATGCTGGACCATTGGTCTGACTCAGTATGGCACTACGTATGTTTGTCTCAGTCATTCATTTCCAGTTCTCATGGCTACCGGTGAGAACAACCAGAAAGGACTGAAACCAACAATAAATAAAACACAAAAGGAATGGAAATGAACAAAATAATCAAAATGGCAAAAACTCAGTTGCTTGAACATCACAACAAATGTCATTTGGGTCGACTACAGCCTCTACCCGAAACTGCCAAAAAACCCAAAACATTTATTCTGCTCCATGTTTTAGCTCTAATTTTAAGTGTGCGAGTTGTCCCATCCCGTTGACATCCATGGGATTGCTCATGTGCTTAAAGTAACAGTTATGCTCAAAGTTAAGCACATGCTTAAGAGCTCTGTTGTAGCCAAGTCTCCTTTTGCCAGGAGACTAGGGATGTGCGAACGCGGTTCAGAAGTTCGGAGTTCGACTAGTTCGGTTGACCGAACTGAACTTCCGAACCGAACTTGAATTTGACCGAACTGTTCGGTCAAATCCGAACCAGTTTGGAAGGCCCAAAACAGCTTAAAACACTGGTTTTGAATGTATGAACTTGGTTCAGAATTTGACTGAACTCGACTAGTTTGGTCGACCGAACCAAACTCAATTTTTTAACCGAACCGAATTTCCGAACGCGGTTCTGTTCGCATATCCCTACAGGAGACCCAGTGGGAGGACATGCATGAATGAAGTAATCATCATGGAATGGTCAGTTTTTTTCACAAAGGAGAGAAGTAACTAGGGGAGTGTCCCAGGGATCTGTACTGGGACCGGTGTTGTTTAATGGATTCATTAATGATCTGGAAAGGGGAGTAAAGAGTGAGGTGATCAGATCTGCAGATGATACAAAGTTATTCAAGGTAATTAAAAGACGAGTGGACTGTGAAGAATTTCAGGAGGACCTTGTGAGACTGGGTGACTGGGCATCTAAATGGCAGATGAAATTGAATGTGGACAAGTGCAAAGGCCGTTTTTAGACGAGCGCGGCGGCGCCCGCGCTTGTTTCCAAAAAAGCCGGCAGCCCATTCCACACGAGACGCTGCCGCCGAATACGCGCATGTGCGGCCCGACGCACATCCATTTCCGGCCGCGTCTGACCAGCCTCGATCGCCGACCCGGTCAGTTCGCGCACGGAAATGGATGCGCGTCGGCCGCGCATGCGCGTATTCGGCGGCAGCGTCTCGTGTAGAACGGGCTGCCGGCTTTTTAAAGAAACAAGCGCGGGCGCCGCCGCGCTCGTCTGAAAACGGCCAAAGTGATGCACATAGAGAAAAATAACCCAAACTCTCTGTACACAAGGCTGGGTTCTAAATGAGGAGTTACCGCTCAGGAAAAGGACCTTGGAGTCATTGTGAACAATACATTGAAATCTACAGCTCAGTGTGTGGCAGCCACTGTCAAAAAAGGAAACAGAACATTAGGAATCATTCTGAAAGGGATAGAGAATAAAACTGAAAATACCATAATGCCTCTATATCGATCTGTGGTGCAGCTCCACCTTGAATATTGTGAGCAGTTCTGGTCGTCCCATCTCAAAAAAGATCTAGTAGAACTAGAAAAGGTGCAGAGAAGGGCTGATAAGGGGTCTGGAACGGCTCCCCTATGAGGAGAGGCTGGATAGCTTAGGACTCTTCAGCTTGGGGAATGGATGACTGAGAGGGGATAGGAATGGATAGAAGTTTATACAATCATGAGTGGGGTGGAACACGTTAATAGGGAACGGTTCTTTACCCTCTCAAATCGTACTAGAACTAGGGGACACTCCACGAAACTAACAGGCAGCAGATTTAAAACAAATAAAAGAAAGTATTTTTTCACTCAACACGCAATTAAGTTGTGGAATTAGTTGCCAGAGGACGTGGTCAAGGCTAGTTGTATAACTGGGTTTAAGAAAGGGTTGGACAAGTTTCTGGCGGATCGGTCCATTAACAGCTCTTAGCCCAGGTAGGTTTGGGGAATGAAACCTCTTACTGTCGGGTGCTGGGAGTGAACAACAGGGAATGGATCCCCCCATTGTGACCGGTTGGGGACTTCTTCTAATCGACTGAGATTAGCTGCTGTCGGAGACAGGATACTGGGCTTGATGGACCATTGGTCTGACCCAGAATGGCACTGCTTACTTTCTTAAGTGCTATCCAACACGAGTGCGTGGGATCGGGGCAGAATCAGGTCTGTGGTAAATCCTACTAGAACCAGTAAATGACTGTTAAAGATCAAACTCAAGCTAAAGCAAGTACCCACAAGAAAGGGGAGACCCAGGACCCAAATCAAACAAAATATTTCAAGTCCTTTTCAGTCTCCAAACTGGTTTTCAGTCGAGAGTCTGAAATACCGACAAGCAGTAGAGCAAAATCCCAATTGCTGACGCACCGAAGGAGACAGGACAACAGTACTGGGGGGAAACGGCCGCACTCTTTATTGAACAGATTGGAATCACAATCAGGTGGGGGTAAATGCGATGCGGGTCCAGTACTTAACTTTATCATGAAAACAGTAACCCCAACATAAACAGGGGTGGCTTCGATGTACCCTCGATTGCCACCCCAATGACGCTCACACGTCTCCCCCTCGAGCGGGGTTGTCCCCATGACAGGGGTCCCCTCCATTAACTGTGAATAAGGAGAAAGCTGCCTGCTGACGGGGGACCATACTTGTCCCTGCCGCCGTCGCACGACACCCCTCCCAGGGAGGCGGCCCCAGCGGTTGCCCTCCCCTGCTTTCCGGCAGGTGGGCCTCCCCATCTCCTATGGAGATGACTCTTACTTATGGCCCCTTTAACTACCCTAACTTATAGCCCTGGACCCCTGCAAGAGCGCGACAATGAGTAGACGAGCACAACAAAGACCCCTGTAACTACGGGATAACGATTAGCCAAATAGACTGCGCTGTAAGGAAGGCGAAACAACGGATAACCCTTGTTCAGGCCTGACTGGGTTAACCGCAAAAATTCCTTCCTGGTCCCAGAATTGGTGACCGGTGAAACACCCACCGTGCAAGGGAAGGATGGGGTGGGTGCCGTTCTCGTGCCGCTCCTGGACTCGACGGAGACCAGAGCGGCAGCGTCTCTGCTTGTGGACCGCGCCCCTCGGGCGGGGCCCACGTGCCTAACCTGCCCAATAGGAGCGCAGCCTGAGCCGCCTAGCAACTCGGGCTGCGCCCTGGCTTTCTGCGCTCTGGGGCCCAATTTTGGTCCCAGTGGCGGGAAAAACTTGAACCCCCTCTGTCCTGCCTCCTGGCGCAGCAAGGGGCTGCATGCCCCCCACCCCGGGGGGGAGGGGGCGGAGGCAATTCTGTCCTGGATTTTGTCCCAGACTTCAGGATTTTGGGGGAAAAGTCAGTATACTGGTTGTCGGGATGTCAATATTTCGGTATACCAGTTGTCGGTATTTTGGTATGCTGGTTGTCGATACGTTGGTATTTCGGTATACCAGTTGTCGGTATTTTGGTATGCTGGTTGTCGATACGTTGGTATTTCGGTATACCAGTTGTCGGTATTTTGGTATGCTGGTTGTCGATACGTTGGTATTTCAGTATACCAGTTGTCGGTATTTTGGTATGCTGGTTGTCGATACGTTGGTATTTCAGTATACCAGTTGTTGGTATTTTGGTATGCTGGTTGTCGATACGTTGGTATTTCAGTATACCAGTTGTCGGTATTTTGGTATGCTGGTTGTCGATACGTTGGTATTTCAGTATACCGGTTGTTTGTATGTCGATAGTTTGAGTATTCAAATGGTATTTGGTACCAATTTGGATACCTGAAAATGTGGGTGTTCCTTGTGGGTCCCGGCAATCAGGTCCCCATTTCAGCTCTAGATCAAACCCAATGAGCTGGGGGCTGTGAGAGAAGGGTACTTTCTCTGTCACCGGCAACCAGGTGAGCGATGAGGTGGAACTGATACGCCGTCTTTGACTGGATTGTGCTTTTGATGGAATCCGGTAAAACATAGAACAAAATGCTATTTCACTGCTTCCATACAGCAAAATGGCCATTTTGTGCAGGCATTAAATCATTTGATTGAAATTCTGATCAAAAATTTCAAGCGATTGGAATTCCAATTGAAATTTCTACATCCGATCTGTTTTCACGGAACTGTTCTGTGAAACCAGAAAGGCTGTGTTGTCTCCATCCTAGGATGAGATACCAGGAGAGAGGATTGTCAAAGCTCAAAACGTTGCTAAGAAGTCTTACAGTTTCAGAGGGTTCCACGAAGCCTAAAATCACAAGTTCCTTGTAAAATCCTGGGAATTTCTGTTTTCATTCTAACAGCCAGGGGGGGGGGGGGGGGGGGGGGGGGGGGGGGGGGGAGTGTGAATAGGGCATGTGCCCCTAAAAGTCAGAAAACAAACACTAAAACCCCAGATGGAATTACTTTTTATTTTGTAAATCTGTTCTCATGGGATTGCAAATCGCATGATTTTTAGCCAGTCTCGTGATTTTCTAACATTTGTTGACCCTGGGTGGATGGTGCTCAGGGATATGAAGCCTGGTCCCAGCATCTGTCAGGCCAGTAAAGAAAATGGCATCCTGTAGGCCAAGCGTTTGTCTGGAGCTCGATGGAAACTGCCTGCAGGCTGCATCTTCTCCCTGGCTAGCAAAAGCCAGATCCTGCTTGGGGCTGAACAGCATCCTCCTCCCCTCCTCCACCAGAATTCTGTGGATCTGGCCTCCCCCTGCTTGGGGCAGAGAGCTGACCCAGCTTCGTCTGTCAGGGATGGGCTATTATTATTGTTATTATCAGCAAGCGTTTGTACCTGGCGCTTTACAAAGTAATGGAATAAACACGGTCCCTGCCCTAGGGCTTACAATCTGAGAGACGGGGGGGAGACGAAGGAAGGGGAACAGAGGGAGAGACAAGGAGTGTAACATTCACGAGGATGCGAGGTCTCAGGTGCATGATGATGGCTGGCTGGTCTGTGTGGTGAGGATATGAGGACACAGAGCTCAGGTAACAGATTGTACTGGATGGAGGGGATCAGCAGGAGTTAGGTGAGGGGAGCGAGGAGTCCGGGAGGGCAGAGCGGAAGAGGTGGGTCTTGAGGAGGGATTTGAAGGTACAAAGGGAGGGGGTGACGCGGATGTGGGCAGGGAGGGAGTTCCAGGCATGGGGGGCAGCTAGGGAGAAGGGACGAAGGCGGTTAGGGGAGCAGGGAGGCGTGGGGGGCAGCTAGGGAGAAGGGACGAAGGCGGTTAGGGGAGCAGGGAGGCGTGGGGGGCAGCTAGGGAGAAGGGACGAAGGCGGTTAGGGGAGCAGGGAGGCGTGGGGGGCAGCTAGGGAGAAGGGACGAAGGCGGTTAGGGGAGCAGGGAGGCGTGGGGGGCAGCTAGGGAGAAGGGACGAAGGCGGTTAGGGGAGCAGGGAGGCGTGGGGGGCAGCTAGGGAGAAGGGACGAAGGCGGTTAGGGGAGCAGGGAGGCGTGGGGGGCAGCTAGGGAGAAGGGACGAAGGCGGTTAGGGGAGCAGGGAGGCGTGGGGGGCAGCTAGGGAGAAGGGACGAAGGCGGTTAGGGGAGCAGGGAGGCGTGGGGGGCAGCTAGGGAGAAGGGACGAAGGCGGTTAGGGGAGCAGGGAGGCGTGGGGGGCAGCTAGGGAGAAGGGACGAAGGCGGTTAGGGGAGCAGGGAGGCGTGGGGGGCAGCTAGGGAGAAGGGACGAAGGCGGTTAGGGGAGCAGGGAGGCGTGGGGGGCAGCTAGGGAGAAGGGACGAAGGCGGTTAGGGGAGCAGGGAGGCGTGGGGGGCAGCTAGGGAGAAGGGACGAAGGCGGTTAGGGGAGCAGGGAGGCGTGGGGGGCAGCTAGGGAGAAGGGACGAAGGCAGTTAGGGGAGCAGGGAGGCGTGGGGGGCAGCTAGGGAGAAGGGACGAAGGTGGTTAGGGGAGCAGGGAGGCGTGGGAGGGCGAGAGAGGGGACAGAGGAGGAGCAGGTTGCCAGGAGCACGTCACACTGCTGCTTCAGAGTCTTCACAGGCTCCCAGTAGTTTTCTGGGAACAACTCAGGGGGCTGGTTTTGACTTTAAACAGCCTACAACTCCCTACGTATCAAAAGGATCATCTGCTCCCCTAAGTCCCAATTCGGCCCGTGAGGTCAGCCAGGAGAACTCTCTGGTAGGCCCCATCAGTAGTGTGCTGACAGTGTCTGTACATCAAGGGCACACGGAGAGGGACTTCCCGCTGCTCTAGAACTCCTTCCCCTGTGGAGCTCACCAAAGTCCAAGTCTCAGCACTTTTGGGAGGGCACATAAGACCTTTTTATTTGTCCAAGTGTTTGGCCGGCGGGGATGGGGTGGGGACATTGGGGCGGAGGATTTTAATTGGATTTTAAAAAAATATCTGTATCTTTTCTATATTTTTATTTCTTGTAACCCACCGTGCGCCCGAGGGAGAGGGTGGGATATAAATTTAAATAAACCGATACATCTTTCTGCACACCAAAAGGGCAAGAAAAAACGATTTCCTTTGAAAATAAAGCTGGCACTCCTGGGGGGTTACACGGTCCCAGATGTGGGGGGGGGGGGGTTCCGCTCTGCCTTGAAGGCAAATACGTGGAGTCAGTTTGGCAACGGAGCCGAAATGCCTGCCAGCTCCCTGGTGTCCTGCCTGACGCAGAGCGCACCAGCAAGGGCTTCTGCTGCCGGGCTCGGACGAGAATCCCGCCAGTGCTCGTTGGTCCCATCTCCCTGAGAAGCCCCTGCTATAAGCAGCAACGCCTGCCTCTGGACCGCCACACGCCGCCTGCTAGGGATGGGACTATCGGCGAATTATCGGTTACCGGTTTTATCGCTATCGGATTAATCCGATATCGGATTTATCGGTATATCGGTTTTTTTAACATTGCTGATTTTTCAGATCTTTAACATTGCGGACGTTGTTAAAATGGCCGCAATGTTAAAGATTCGAAAAATCGGCAATGTTAAAAAAACGATATACCGATACCGCTATTATCGGATTAATCCGATATTGCCAATTATCGGCATTATTGGATTAATCGGATACCGATAGTCCAAATGATTAAGGAACACTTATGAAAAATACATGTTGCAGGGCCCTGCAACATGTATTTTTATAAGTGTTCCTTAAAAACTTGCCCTAGCCTGGGAACTGTGCTTGCTCCAGCCCTCCTGGCAAAGGCGAGGCCGCCTGGACAACGGGCCTTTCTTTGGCCTACCGAACCCCCCTCCCCCCCGGCCGGGGATGCATCGGGAAGACAAAGTATCTTTCTCTCCAAGGCTCTGCTGCGTGCGGCGTTGTCCCAAAGTTCCTCATTTTCATTAAGAAAGGGGGCAGGGGGAGTCGGCGGATGCAAGCGGGGCGGCTGGGTTAATAAATCCGAACAGCTGTGGAAAGTCTGATGCGGCGCGAGCACCCAGACAGAAAATTAAAAAACGAATCAAGTCCTCAGTGTGGGGGCCCTGGCATCGGGTCAGCTTCCCTTCTGGAGACACCTAATAAAGAGGCATTCCAGGACACTAACTCATAAGGGAAATCGGCAGGGGCGACCGGGAACGGCGGCGAGGAACCTGCCATGGTAACGGAGCAGCGGCTCAAGTGTACCGCGAAGGAGACAAACAGAATGGCAGGGAGACCCCCCCACCCCCGTCCCCACTAAGGGTTAGGAAAATCCGGCCAGCCCGGCCGACAGACAGTCCTGGAGATGTCTGAAATGGCTTCAAACACAGGCCCAGCCAAAGAGCGGGGTTGGCTTGATGCTACAAGAAGCCTCCCCTCCCTGTGGCGCTGGCTGTTTGTTTGGGGCTGGCAGGGAGATTTGGCTGCTCAGCTGAGGCCTCCCTGGCTGGCAAGCCCCTTTGGAAGGGGGCAGACCCCCATGTGAGGTTTCGGTGGCCATCGATGCAAATGTCTCCAGGACACTTACGGAAACAACGTGTTTCAGGGACGGGCCTGCGCCCCCCCCACAACTTGTTGTTTTCCTAAGTGCTTCGATGGCCACCCTCCCCTACGCGCAGCCAGGCTGCCAGTGGGCCCGGCCACCCCTTTGCTCTGTCTGGACACCCAGCTCGGCCTTCATTCTGGGTGGGTCTGCGGGACGGGCATGGACAATGCCCAGCGAGGAGGGATGGGGGGAGGTTTGGAAAGTTGGGGGCACAGAGAACTGCGAAGGCTGCGTCGGTGACAGGAGCTAGGCGCGGCATGTGAAATGCCGGGAAAGCGTGCGGCTGCCTCTCGGGAGACTGTCTGTCCCAGGGCTTTGGGTGAAACCTGAGGCCTCTGTATTTATCCAGCCCCAGGGGATGTGTCCGGAGAAGGGGCTGGAGGGATTTTCAGTGGTGGAAATTGGAATCCTGCCCCATGCCGGCCTTTGGGCTACATTCGGCAGACCTGTGCCTGTGAGACATCTCTGCCCCACTGGCCGTCGGAAGAGAGGGGGCAGCTCCACCCCGCCCCTCAAGTTTGGACGCAGGGGACAGTATTTCAGCCCCCCCCCCCCCAATCCCTGCAGCTGTGGCCGTGCTGAAATGAAATGAAGGGAAATCTGTGAATGAGGAGTTGTGTGGGCTCCTCAGTGAAGGAGGTGACGGTCTCCTGGGCCAACTTCCCGCAGTCCTGCCTTAGCTGTGGGGGGAATCCTGTGGGCAGTGCCCCACTTCTGGAGGAGCCCCCAGAGGGGTAGGGGGCCCATGTGCCACCCCCACCAGAGTATTGGGGAACCTTCATCCTGTATGGCCAGAGCAGCAGGACCTCCTCAGGGCCAGGAGGCCACTACCACTGGATCTGTTACACGCACACACACGCACACTCACTCACACACACACACACACACAGCGTTTGTGTCTCTCTCACATGCGTACACACACAGAGTCTCTCTCACACACTCA
>QEPC01006697.1:582571-594549 GCA_003113815.1 Sphenodon punctatus | reverse complement strand
ACACACGCACAGACACATGCACATGCACACACACGCACGCACACACACGCACAGACACACACGCACACAGAGACACACACACTCACACACACACGCACACAGACACAGACACACAGACACACACACACACAGACACACACACACTCTCTCTCTCACACACACACACACGCAGGCACAAAAAAAGGGCCAAACAGTTCAGTTGGTTGTAAAAGTTAATGAGTTCAGATAGAGCCGTGCCTTATTCCGGTGCAGCTGCGTAACCACGGCTCTCCAGCCCGGCACACTAGACAGTTACATCAGCCCCACACCCCTCTACAATGAGACTCTGTTTGATCTCCGAAACAAGATCAGACCCCTGGGCCTTGCACATCCTGCTTCCTACATATGTCAAATCATTTTACCACCTCCTCCTCCTCCTCCTCCTCCTCCTCGGCGCTGAGTGTGCAGCCGGGCGCATGCAGGGACCGTGCCCTCGACCAGAAGCAGAGATTGCCGAGCTGCCACATTTGTTTCCACAGACTGGCTCAGTCAGACACTGGGAGCAGGAGCTGGCAGGAGCCGGGCCTTCCTCTCAGCCTGGCCGTTGCTGAGCACCGACGGCCTCTGCCCCACCGTGCGAGACTCAGCTTGAAACCCACAACCCCCGGGAGCATTGAAGGCAGCAGTTAGGAAAGTGGGGGCATCTGCAGAGGGGCATAGACTTGTTTTGGGGGCCTCTGGCTTAGCCCAGTGAGGCTCCGTTCCCCACTGGGGCGGGCACAAGCCAGGGGGAGATGAGGTGCCTGCCGGGGGGTAAAATGATTTGACATATGTAGGAAGCAGGATGTGCAAGGCCCAGGGGTCTGATCTTGTTTCGGAGATCAAAGAGATAAATGATTGTGTCTTTGGATTCCCCCACCCGCATCAGCCCCAGACAAATGCACTAACCCATACTGGGCTCCTGTTTCCCCCCACAAAAATGATCCAAGGCTCAGAGCGGCTTCCGTATAAGGAAAGGCTCCATAGGATTGGGGCTCTTCAGCTTGGAGACGAGTCAAGTGAGAGGAGACAGGATAGACATTGACAAAATAAATATCATAATGCCTCGATATAAATCTATGGTGCGGCTGCATCTTAAATATTGTGAGCCGTTCCGGTCGCCCCATCTCAAAAAGATCTAGTAGAAATAGAAAAGGTGCGGAGAAGGGCAACAAAAATGATAAGGGGTCTGGAACGGCTCCCCTGCGAGGAGAGACTTGATAGGAGAGGGCCCTTCAGCTTGGAGAAGAGATGGGTGAGAGGGGGTAGGATAGACGTTGATACAATCACGAGTGGGGTGGAACACGGAAATAGGGAGCAGTTATTTACCCTCTCAAATCGTACTAGAACTAGGGGACGCTCCATGAAACTAACAGGGAGCAGATTTAAAACAAATGAAAATAAAACAGTATTTTTTCACTCAACGCACAATTAACTTGTGGAATTTGTTGCCAGAGGATGTGGTCAAGGCCAGTCGTGTAGCTGGGCTTTTTATAGGACTGGCTAAGTTCTTGGAGTTTAGATCCATTAGTCCTAAACTCTGCCCGTCACTCCTGGTGACGGCTCAGAGACTGGAGCTGGTGCAGAATGTGGCGGCCTGACTCCTTGCGAGGTTATTATTCATTATTATTATTATTATTATTATTATTATTATTAGCATTTGTATAGCGCCAGCTGTGTACCTGGTGCTTTACAGAACAATGAGATAGACGCGGTCCCTGCCTACGGCTTACAATCTAATAGACACGGAGGGGGGAGACAAGAAGAGGAGAGACAAGTAGGGAGAGACAAGGGACAAAACATTCAAGCGGATGCGAAGTCTCAGGTGCACGTGCTTGACTTGGTTGCAGTTAGGCAGGAGTCAATGGGGAGGGCAGACAGTAAATATTGAGCCGGAAGTTCTAACAGGCATTGGGAAAGGTGGCGAGGATCTGTTTGGGCGACGATCTGAGGTGGGTTTTGAGGAGGGATTTGAAGGTGCGGAGGGAGGGGGCGAGGCGGATGTGGGCAGGGAGGGAGTTCCAGGCATGGGGGGCAGCGAGGGAGAAGGGTCGAAGGCGGTTAGGTGAGCAGGAGAAACGAGGGAGAGTGAGGGAGGGGACAGAGGAGGAGCGGAGAGTGCGTGCAGGAGTGTGTAAGGAGATAAGGGCTGAGAGGTAAGGGGGAGCCAGGTTGTGAAGGGCTTTGTAAGCGAACAGGAGGAGTTTGTGAAGGATGCGTGCGGGAAGGGGGAGCCAGTGAAGTGAGGAGAGGAGAGGCTGCACGTGGTTGAAGCGACGGGCCAAGTGGATGACCCTAGCAGCGGAGTTTTGGATGGAGATAAGGGGGGGGGAGAGATGAGAGCGAGGGAGGCCAGCAAGGAGGAGGTTGCAGTAATCTCGGCAAGAGATAACCATGGCATGAACAAGGGTTTTGGCCGAGGAGGTAGAGAGAAAGGGGCGGATCCGAGCAATGTTGTGGAGAGCGAATCGGCCGGATTTGGCCACAGAGTCGATGTAAGGTTTAAAAGAGAGGTGCGTGTCAAAGATGAAGCCCAAGCTACGGGCTTGGAGAACGGGGCGGATGGTGACCCCGTCAATACTGATATGGTTTTGTATGCCACCCTGAACCGCTTTTAGCAGGAGGGAGCAGGATATTCAATATTGCAACTAAATAAATAAATCAAATTGGCAGCTATTCGCCAATAGGGGACTCACCCTCTGACTGTTGGGAACTGAGAGTGAACAACAGGGAATGGATCACGCCCATCGTCATACTGTGGTTTTGTATTGTGTACTATTTATTATATTTTGATATTATTATTTTTATATGTTTTAACATGTTGTGAGCTGCCCTGAGCTGCTGTGGCAGGATGGGGCAGCCAAGAAGTGAAATAAATAAATAAATAGTGACCTCTTGGGTGCTTCTCCCAAGCGACTGAGACTGACCACTGTCGGAGACAGGATGCTGGGTTAGACGGACCGTTGGTCTGACCCAGTAAATGGCACTGACTGTGTGTTCTGCTGTGACTCCTCCCTCCACCCAGCATTGGCTAGGTCCACAAATGGCTTAGTTGATCTGATGGGGGGTTGGGAGCTGGGAGCGAACAACAGCAAGGGAATAGATCGCTCCAGTCTGACCTGTTGGACACTTCTCTGAAGCGACCGAAGAGGCCGCAGTTTGGAGACAGGATGCTGGGCTGGCTGGACCGTTGGTCCAGTGCAGCATTATGTCCTGGTGTAGCTCTTCTCTCTGGTAACTCGCACTCGCCGGACGCACCCCCCGCCCACCCACTGCCTTTCATCAGATACTTTGACCCTGGTTCGGCAAAGACTTCATGTCCATGCCTAATTCCATTGCTCAGTGGTCACTGCTGCTGAATTCGGTAGTGCAGGTCACGTGGCTTACAGTTTAGTGGGCACCTACATTGCTGAAGGCTTGCCCTGTAATCTTGCTGGGAGAAGGACCGTCTTCGGAGTCTGTATTGGTGATGCCGGGAAGTAAGAGGCCTCTGGGCGTTGCCATGGAGTTAATCATTACCCTGTTAGACGCACCAACTGGATGACTCCACACACCTTAGATTAGGGATGGGGGGGAAATCAACCCTGGCTGTGATACGCACTGCAACGACATCCCCATAGAGGAGCTCAGGCTGTTTCATCTTTATGCTGTGGACTCGGACCAACAGGGGGAGCCCAATGGGTGGCAGCATAAATGGATGAAGCCCCAAAATGACACTGGTGAAATTGACCAGGCAAAGGCCCCCACTGGTGAAATTGATGAGACAAAGCTTCTCCCCCCCCCCCCCTGACACATCCAAAGTCCTGCTGGTGAAGTCACATTGATTCTGTGGCTTGTTTCCAACTGATCCACCATTCTGCTGGGGGCGTTCCCAACCTCAGAAAGCCCGTGTTCCCTCCGTGGGCTGCTCCTGGGGTTTGTGTGACCAAACGTAAGGTTCGCCCTCGTGCTAAGTGTCTGGAATGATGGCACGCCCCACCCAATAGAAGTGTCCCATGGATTCTCATGCCGTCTGTGGCTGATGCCCTTCCCTTGCTCAATGCCCAGACCTGCTGCCGGGGGGAGGGAGGGGGCAGGGGAAGCACATTTGGGGGCGGAGGAGTAAAAGCAAGAGGGGATGTAGGGGATGTGTGCTTTCCTGAGTTAATTCACTGCCTCCCCTCTGGCAACAGTGGTATTATCGTCGCGCCCCCCGTCCCCCCCAACTCAGAGTCCCAGCTGGGGATGGGGTCTAAGCTGAGCTCTTTCTGGTTCTGCTCTGCGCATGCGCGGCTGGGATCCCTGGCCCAGTCATCACAACGGGTAGTTTTTGGCTCCTGCTGAATTGCTGTGGGATTTGGTGACGTGCTCCCCGCCCCCTTAGCAGCCCATGAGTCCCCCTGGGTCACTGGAGCTGGGGTTCAGAGTACATCCGACTGCAGCCGGCTGCTCCACCCCTAGTTCCTCTGCACACACGTCTTCTGAGCAGCGGTGTTTAACATGGAGCTGGGGCAAAAGTTTATAACAATAAACCCTGAAAAACCCAGCTTAGATTCTGCTGACGATTTCATTAAAATTCCATAGAGGTGGGTTTGTTGTGTTGTTTTAAAAAAAAAAAAATCATGAAAAGAAATTCTGAATTTTGCCATTTGAAGTGGATGATAAAAATGACCTTTCCATTTTTTTTTGTCCTGATGAGATTTTCAACGTCAAAAGCGATTTTGTTTGGTGACAATGATGTTGTTGGGTTTAGGACCACAGCTGTATCTGAAGCTTTAATGGAGTCCCCCGTGGGGAACTGGGGTGTTCCTCGTTCGTCACCTCCTAGGGCATTCGGGAACACGGTCCATAAGACTGAGGCCACTTTCATACACGCACACCCCCCCCATATATTGGCTGCGGGAGGGAATGCGCAAGCCAGGCTACGCGTGGGGTTTGGCCAGTCTGAAAGCCGTCCTGTCAATGATTCATGAGGGAGTTCAGGTGAGATCTTTTATTGGAGCAGCTTCTGATGGCAGCATGTAACCTTCCGGGCGACAGAGGCCTGCAAGACGTCCGAACTCCAGAGTGAGGAAATGCAAGACACACAGACTGACAGAGATGAAAGCAATCGCTTGGTGCGGGTGCCGTTCGTCAAGAAAATCATTAGCATATCAAATATTAAAATATAACTGAAAATCCAATGGTAAATCTAAACGTTGGGTAGGATCTGCTGGGCATTTGGGTTTTGATGAAACACAAACAACACCCCCACCAAACTCTCTTTGGCTTCCACATTTGAAATGCAAATACTAGGTCTATTTGGGTTTCGAGTGAACTCAACATTTCCCCCAAAAACATATTATTCAAGGTCTCGAACTGGACCCCCAAAACCGCAGCACATATCCAGCTTGGCGCTGGGCTGTTCTCTGACTCTCAGCTTAGCCACCTGCCTGGGAAGCCTGTAGTGAACCCTCCCCGTCCACAGTGGCTGCTGTCGTCTCATAGAATAGAATGATAGAATCACAGAGCTGGAAGGGAACTCAGAGGCCATCTAGTCCATCCCCCGGCTCAATCCAGGAAATCCGCAGCGACAGCATCCCCGACAGGGGACCGGCCTCTGTTTGGAAACCTCCAGCAAAGGAGCTCCGAGCCCACCCCCGCCCTAGGCAGTCACTGCTCCACTACCAAACAGATCTTACCGTTAGGAAGCTCTTCCTAATGTTTAACTGAAATCTGCTTTCTTGTCATTTGAGCCCATTGGTTCTAGTCCTGCCCTCGGGAGCAACAGAGAACAAGTCTTTGCCGTCCTCTCCGTGACGGCCCTTCAGATATCTGGAGATGGCGATCACGTCTTCTCTTCTCTGCAGTCTCTCCAGCGTTGGCAGCCGGGCCCAGCCCAGCCAGGGAGAAATGGCAAGTCCTTGGCAGCTTCATTCCCTCCTCCCCAAGCCGGCAACCTCCCCTGAGCCGAGTCCCATGCCCCATTCACCCCCAAGCCAGACCCATCTCCCATTCCCCCATTCCCAAGCCAGCAATTCCCCACAAAAGCCGATTCTGCTCTCTCTCAAGCCAGTCGCATGCCTCACTCTCCCTCAAGCGACCAACCCACCTGAGTCCGACCTGTGCCCCATTCCACCCTCCCCAAGTTAACCACCTCGCCACCAAGCTCGCTGTATTTTCAATCCTCCCCCAGACCAGTGCCCCCCATTTTAAATTGGTAGCTGACTTAGCAGGCGTTTTGATGCACTTTCCTTTCCTTACAGGTCTGTCAAACTGCACTTCTGCACCAAAATCATTCAGACACAGGGACTGATGTCACTGCATTTACTTATTCTAATTTTTACCCTGTCCTTCTCAGTTAGGCTCAGAGTGGCATATAAAATATAAAAACATATAAAAAAAAATTCCCTCGCCCCCTCACCAACCTTTTCCCTGATCCCTCCATCCAACTCTATCCCTGCTTGCCAAATGTCTGGCCAAACAAAAAGGCCTTACATCTCTTCTGGAAGATGAGCAGGCCTGCGTTTAGGCAGATCTCCAACGGGAGGGAGCGCCATCATTGTGGGGCGGACACTAGTGAGAACGTCCCTCTGAGTGCCCTGGTTGTGAGAACTACAAGAGGCTGCTCCCGGCCGACCTCAGAAGCCATGACAGAACCTAAGGGAAAGAGGTGGTTTTTCAGATACCTGGAGTCAGCGGCACCTTGAATTGTGCCCAGAAAGCGAGTGGCGGTCAGTGCAGACTCTGCCCCCGGTGACCCGCTGCGTTCTGCACCAACCGCAGCTTCGGAACGGTCGTCAAGGGCAGCCTCCCGTAGAGGGCGTTGCAACGGTCTAGCCTCAAGGGGAGGAAGGAATGGATGATGGTGACCAAATCTGAATCTGATAAAAAATAAATAAATGTCACAACCTTCTCACCAGATGCGGTTGGTGAAAAGCGCTCCTGCACATCCAGGTGCTGAAGTCAATGCAAGAGCACCCCAAGGTTGAAAACCTGGGTGACCAAAGTAGTCTGAATTCCACCAAGAACAGGGGTTCCTTTCCCCTCCTTTCCATTTTATATTATTATTATTATTATTTTTATTATTATCAAGCATTTATATAGCGCAGCAGTGTACCTGGTGCTTTACAAAGTAATGGGATAGACACGGTTCTTGCCCTAGGGCTTACAATCTGAGAGACGGGGGTGTGGGGGGGAGACGAAGGAAGGGGAACAGAGGGAGAGACAAGGAGTGTAACATTCACGAAGATGCGAGGTCCCAGGTGCACGCGCTTGGCTTGGTTACATCGAGAATGATGGCTGGCTGGTCCGTGTGGTGAGGATAGGAGTACACAGAGCTCAGGGAGCAGATTGTACTGGTTGGAGGGTATCAGCAGGAGTTAGGAGAGGGGAGCGAGGAGTTGGGGAGGGCAGAGCGGAAGAGGTGGGACTTGAGGAGGGATTTTAAGGTACAAACGGAGGGGGCGAGGCAGATGTGGGCAGGGAGGGAGTTCCAGGTGTGTGGGGCAGCGAGGGAGAAGGGACGAAGGCGGTTAGGGGAGCAGGGGAGGTGTGGGAGGGCGAGAGAGGGGACAGAGGAGCGGAGTTCACGACTGGAGTATGGAGGGAAATTAGCGCAGAGAGGTAAGGGGGAGCAAGGTTGTGAAGAGCTTTATAGGTGAAGACGAGGAGCTTGTGCAGGATTCGTCCAGGAAGGGGGAGTCAGTGAAGAGAGGAGAGGAGGGGCTGCACATGGTCAAAGCGACGGGCGAGGTGGATGACCCTGGCAGCAGAGTTTCGGACAGAGAGAAAGAGAGAAAGGGAAGAGTGAGGGAGGCCAGTTCCATTTGTGATTTTTGGCATGAAACTAAGCAGCCGCCTGGCCCTATAATACTGAAACTCTGAGGCCTCTGAAATACAGATTTCAACCCCAACCTGAGGCCGTCTCATCCTGAAACTGAGGAGAAGGCTCCCCTCATGCCCAGTTCCCGAAACTGCTGGGAGTTTTGCACAACACTTGAAAATCCCTCCGTTGTCCTGGGGGTTCTGTCACCTTCCCCCCCCCCCATAGAAAGCCCCCTTTCATGCACAGTCTGGCCGGCCTCCATCATGCATTTCTTGTCAGGAGGTTAATCTTCCAGAGATGAGTCAGGCCATTCTATTTTCCATCCAGACTCGTGCCCACAGCTGAGCTAGCAGCAGCCTAGAATTCTTCTACTCACACAGAGAGCACTTACTCACCCGAGCAGCCCTATGAAAGCAATTGGGACTCCTCGAGTGAGTTAGCTAAGCGACTAGCTTTGTGAGGTGAGCTGGGTCTCCGCGTCAGCTCTGCCAGGGCTCCAGGGAAATGCACCGCGCCGGCTTCCTTCCCCTTTTGAAGCCGGGACAGTTGCAGATAACTTTGAATTATGGCGCTCTTTTGCACGCTAGCGCATCCTGCTCTTTGCCAAGCGGTTCTGTTCACTTGGGGGATTTCGTGCAGAAAATGCTAAATGTTTTTATGCTCCTGGCCCATCTGACATCTCTCCAATCTCTTTTCTTTTGAACTGAATTTTTGACCTGGGTCCTAGGCCCCATTTTGTGTAATCTCTTTAAAAGGAAAAAAAATGTCTCCAACCACACATAAAAACAACAGCCCTCCCTCCAGACATTTTACTGGGAAGCCCAACTGCCTTCCATTTTGAATTGATTTCCCCTTTGTTGGTTAGTAATTACCACAGGATTCCATTCCCGGGATTACTCTGACAACAAGGATTTAAAGCCCAGTAACGACTACAGCCTCCCATGTCAAAATTTTCAAATCCTCCCTAGTTTACAACTAGCCTCACAAAGCAGCTCCTCATGAATCATTTTCTGTCAGATCAGCCTCAAGACCTTGAGCAGCCCTAATCCAAATCAGAATATCTGAGGAGGCCCTCCTCCGAATAAACAAGATCTGAAAGGCCAAAGGCAGCTCCAAAGAAAACTGTAAATGATCCCATCTGTGAATCCTGGCTAATGTCTCCTCAGAGAGGGGGAAGAAAACTAGATTACAAGAGTCTTTCTCCTCTCGGGAGGAAATGCCATCGCATTCTAGCGTCCTTGCTGCTCCAAATTCCATTCCAGACCTGGGTTCTTGGAAAGGAAAGTTCGTTACAGGAGGAGGGAGGCTTTGTGAGGAGGGGCACCAGGGTCGGAAACAGTAATAAACTGGCAAATAGGGCAAACCCAATGGAACAACGTTAGGCCTTCACCTGGAGTGGAATAACTAAGGCAGAGTCCGGGTCTCAAACTTACGGACTTGACTATTGTGTGAAGTTCTGGTTGCCCCATCTAAAAAAACCAAACAAAGTAGAACTGGAAAAGATGGAGAGGCAACACAAATAATAAAGGGTCTTCGGGAACAGCTCCCATACGCGGAGAGGCTGAATGGGTTGGGGCTCTTCAGCTTGGAGACGAGATGAATGAGATGGGTAGGATAAAAATGTATAAAATCACGAATGGAGTGGAACAAGTTAATATACCTGCCCAGACAAGGGGACACTTCATGAAACTAACTGGCAGTAGATTTAAAACAAAAGAAAATAGAGGTTACTTACCAGCAACTCTGTTCTTCGAGAGAGCTGTGCGTATGTTTTACTCAACATACCATTAACTTGTGGAATTTGTTGCCAGAGGAGGTGGTCATGGCTAGTGGCATTGGAGGGTTTCAAAAAGGATTGGATAGGTTGGGTGATTTCAGACGTTACGCGCTCCCGAGTCACCACAGTGGATTCCCGGCGGGGGTGAACCAAACAACCACCCCCCGTGGTCAAAAAAAGTCCCAAACAGACATGATGGGACCGGGACCACGGCAGGGAATCGGCCGCCAGATCACGGCCTGGGGCAGCGCAACAGACGTTACGCCGATCCCGGCTCGGGCCGTGGTCAAAGCACCCGGAAGGCGCCGGGGCGGCTCGTCCCGGCTGCTGCCGTGTGCCCTTTGAATCTCCCTCCCCTGCCTGTGTTGTTGCTGGTTGTGGCAGCGACGCTGCGTGCTTTGTACCCGGCTGGGAATCATTTGCTTTGATTCTGGCCGGCGGTTGCCGACCAGAGGTTACTTTTTGTTGGTTCCCGTCGGGAATCTCTTTGACCACGCTTTCGGAGATGGTCCGGGGGGAAGCTCCGGAAGCGTGGCTGATTTTGACCCCATGTGGGTATTGATCGTGGTGAACATCTGGCGGATGCCGAACAGATGTTCAGGGCACTTTGGCCCCACCGTGGGATTGAGCGTGGTTCACTGTGGTTGAGCGTGATCTCGTAACGTCTGAAAATACCCGTTCTTGGAGGATAGGTTCATTAATGACTATTTGTCAGGTTGGCTGGGAGAACCTAACTTTTGACTGTCGGGAGCTGGGAGAGAACAGCAGGGAATGGATCCATCCATTGTGACCTGTTGGGGACTTCTACAGTGAGTGAGATTGGCCACTGTCAGAGACAGGATGCTGGGCTCGATAGACCCTTGGGCTGACCCAGTCTGCCATTGACGTTTGCAATGAAAATAAAGGCACAATACTTCCTGCAGCTTCTGCCCGGGCTTTCTGCTGTAACCGAGCGACGCCATCTAGGGCAGTTGGGCCCAGGCCACAAGCAAAAGCGAGGCCTAGTAGGCAGATTTCCTTCTCTCCGCCTTTCTGGCTTTGGTCACCCTCTTGGTAATTGCAACTCCCAGCAGCAACACCATAATCCCCAGCCCGCATCGGGGCCTCGCTCTCGGCAGGGAGCCCGGACTCAGGATGGGGGCGCAGACCTAGGGAAGGAAGCAAAGTGCCCTTTGGGGACAGGTCCAGCAATGGCGTCAGTGACTTCACGCAGCGCCCGAGGGTCTCTCTGCACCGCATCCCAATGTACGGAGCAGGCATTGTTTTTATTCTGTGAGCTACCCGGAGCCACAGGGAAATATTCCCAAACAAATCAATAAATGCCATCACCGTAACCTGCTGGTTTGGATGCCTTGGACTGAGGTCCTAGTTCCAGAGACAAAAGTAGAGTCAGATTTCCAGAGGAGAGGAGCCCCCAAAACCTCAGGCAGAGCCCAGCCATCACTGGTGGAACCCACCCTTTTGGACATCCCTGAAATGTCCATTTAGAATCCCCTGCCCCCTTTGTACACAGCGGCCTTCAGCCCTCCGCGGCTGGGGGGCAGGAACCCACCAAAAGGAGGCTTGGATGGAGCATCCAGCCAGACAGACACACTGGAAGCAGCAGCAGGAAGCGCAAGCGGAGGCCAGGCCTCGTGATTTTAAGCAAGATCCTACGGCGCTAAAAGCGGTGGCTAATTGGTTATAGCAGTTTGCATCTTCAAAGGGCTGAGCAGCCTTGGGACCGGCCCACATTAAATCATTGGCTCCGAGCCGTTCCGACCTTGGGGTGCATGAAATCCCGATCGAGAGTCAGAACTCAAGCTTGTCAAGAACTGGAGACGGCTCGGCAAACAGAGTGAGGTTAACAAATGGTACCGGACGACGGATCCTGTTAATGGACCTGGTGAGCCGGCTTTCTAGAGAGGGCCATTACAGCAGCAGCAACATTCATCACCGTCAGCTTCGCCCCAGGGGAACGCAGTGCGCATGCTGCAGTATTGCTGCGGGAGGGGTCACAGTGCACCATGGCCAGGGGAACGCAGTGCACATGCTGCAGTATTGTTGGGGGAGGGGTCACAGTGCACCATGGCCAGGGGAACGCAGTGCGCACGCTGCAGTATTGCTGGGGTGGGGGAGGGGTGTCAATGCCATGGCCAGGGAAATGCAGTGCGCACACTGCAGTATTGCTGGGGGAGGGGGTCACAGTGCACCATGGCCAGGGGAACACAGTGCGCATGCTGCAGTATTGTTGGGGGAGGGGTCACAGTGCACCATGGCCAGGGGAACGCAGTGCGCATGCGGCAGTATTGTTGGGGGAGGGGTCACAGTGCACCATGGCCAGGGGAACGCAGTGCGCATGCTGCAGTATTGTTGGGGGAGGGGTCACAGTGCACCATGGCCAGGGGAACGCAGTGC